>JABCMJ010011655.1:0-29138 GCA_014822125.1 Arbutus unedo | reverse complement strand
GTTTGAGATTCATAATTATCTTTAGTAATTATATTCACAATTTTATGAAAATATACCGTGAACTGCAGATGTTGTTCCTTACTTGCAAATTTACCATGATATCTGCAAATTTATCATAACTTGTAAATTTAGTATTTTACCCGCAAATTTACTATGAAATCTGTCAATTTACCAGATATTTTGTGTTAACTTTAAATTTACCATGATATATGTAAATTTACTATGAACGGCAGGTGCTGTTCCTTACTTACAAATTTACCATGACCTTCAAATTTACTATAATGTCTAAAAATGTACCATGACCTATAAGTATTGTTCCCTTTTAGCAAATTTATCATAACCTTCAAATTGACTATGATATCTGAAAATGTGTCATGATCTTCAAATATATCATGTCTGAGTCAGTATCATCCAAACCAAATATGTATTCCAACGATTTGCACCTTACCCTAACTCATAGTCCGATGAAAATAATTCAACTTCCGTCGTCCTTCTTTTGTACCAATCAAATCAAACCCATACTCCGTATTCCAATACCAGCAGTTGATGTTCTATAGATGTGGTGCGGTTGATGTTCTATAGATATGGTGAGTTAATGGATTCTAGAGTCCTAGATCTATGGTGAAGATTGTTAGCCATTTTTTTTAGTCTCACAATTTTAAGGGAGACGAGTCCGATATTTGGGAGAGGACTATTAATTGTGTATTTTTAGGAATTTGCTACTAACCTTGATTAATATTAAGATAAAGGTAAATTTGGTATTTTTTAAAAACAATGACCAAAACTTAGTATTTGTAAATACATAAGATAAAAAAATAATAAACACTTAAATATGAGATTAAAAAATAAATTTCCCTTTAATCTAAGCAATATGTTTGTTAGGTACAATCGTAATTTAAAGTGAGAAATCGTCCATTGGTGGGAGAAGCTTTTGATCCCTGAAACCCAACACGGTGGTTAAACATCACCAGGCTCCCAAATAAGTGACCCGCACGAGTCAATTAAAAAAGGGTGGGTAAACTACACTGACCTCCCTTGAGGTTTCTGTTAAATATATTGATCTCCCCCTATACTAGTTAATTAAGAATTACTTTCACTCTCTTACTTTTGAAGAATTACTTTCACTCTCTTACTTTTGAAATTATTATACAGTTACTTCTCTTATCAAGAAAATCAGTCTAATGACATTATTCAATCTATTGAAACTTGGATGAATTACATTGACCTCCCCTGAGATTTACAAAAAGTACAATGCCCTTTCCTAAGATTTTTAAAATTACTCTGACCTCCCTTTTTTTTAAACTATTATGTAATTATCTCCCTTACTGTTAAAATCAATCAAACATCATTAGTTGTGCTATTAAAACTTCATGTTTGAGGTTTTTTTGACAAAATAAACTATAACTTAATTTTTATTGCATTTGAAATAAATTATGATGATTTTTTTATATTTTTCTAAAGTCAAAATTCAAGCAGAGTTTTAAAATTTGTTCAAATTTTTACTTTAAAAAACTCACAAAAATTTAACATAGGTTATTTTAGACGTGATAAAAATTATGTTACAGTTTGTTTTGTCAAAAAATTCTCAAAGTTGAAATTTTAATAGCTTATCTTACATTTGACAAATTTTTACGTAGAGAAAGTAACTGTATAATAGTTTAAAACATAAGGAAGGTTAGAGTAATTTTAGATACCTCAAGGCGAGCATTGTATTTGTTATAAACCTTAGGGGAGGTCAGTGTAATTCACCCTTGAAACTTTAAGTTCAATTTGGATTTTTCTTTTCTACAAAACAAACTATAACATAATACATATCGTGTCCAAAATAACTTATGATGAATTTTTTAGATTTTTTTACAATTGAAAATATTTTTTGGAACATGTCCAGGTTTTGGTTTCAAAAAAGTAAATGTAATGATCCGTTCTCGTCTTGTACAATATTATTCGTTTTGACTGTCTAAATGTAATGATCCGCTCTCTCTCCTGAACATCTAGTCTCACAGTTAACACCACAGCCTGATTGGAGTGTCACAGTAAAAAAAAATAACATAGGTTATAATTTTAGACGTAGCAAGAATTATGTTGTAGTTTATTTTGCTTAAAAAAATTTGAACTTAAAATTTTAAAAATATGACAAACAAAGTTTGATTGATTTTGACAGCAAAAAATAACTGCATTATAATTTAAAAAATAATCAAATTTAAAATAATTTTTTAAACTGTAATAGAGTTCACCGTATTTATCAAAGACTTTAGAAAATGTAAGGGCAATGTATCCTTAAAAGAGTTTTCAAAATTATACAGCAAGAATAAAGTGTTTGATTATTATTTGTGATGGGACTTCCTGGTAGTGGACTACTATTGGGAAAAGCTTTGTATTTTCTTTGAAATTCACTTTTGTGATTTGCACTTTGGTCTCTTTTCCATTCCCCGCGGAGAAAATTCCGCCGTATTTTTTCCTTGGAAATTTTGAAAAAAAAAAAAAAAAGAAGTTCTTGGTACGTCTGCGTGTTTCATGTGAATTGCACGTTTCAGTTTATAAGTTCGTCGTATGATTCTGTCAAAAAGGAGTTTGTTTCTTGGAGTTATCCCTTTGAATGGTCAGACTTTTCACCTTGGTGGTACATGAACAGCATGTTCTTATTCGGCACTGCAATCATTTCTATTCTAGAACAATATATTGGGAGTTGGCTTCGTTGCAAATATTTTGTTAGCCATTAAGATTGTTAAAAAAATATAATAATAATATGATGAATATAATAACAGAGAATATAATAAAAAGGAAGATTTATTATAGAGGAGTTTAATAGTTATAAAGATTTTGTTTAACTATTTTTGAGAAAGAAAAATATGGTAGATATGAGTACGTGGATGTCGTTTTCATAATTAATAATAATATTTTCGTAAATATAAGAGAGATAAGATATGGATAGAGAAAATGATGTCTAAATTTTATCCCCCTCTAAGCGAATAAAATTTGGACTCCGAATATGATATTTGGGGTACAAAACTGCTAACAAAATCCGCACATCATAATTCGAATTGTTATATTCAGATACCAAATTTTATACCCCTCATATGACCACTAACAAAGACCTGAATATTGAAAACTTGACTCTCTATACTCAAATTTCTCTATATTTTGGCCAACATGGTTTAAGGTTCATAAATTTTGAAATACAAAATATTTTTAGGTAAAGAATTAGTTCCTAAAATAACTTTATTCATTTATCTCTAAATGAAAATAGTATTGAGTGATTATGAAACACCGTCATTTAATAATAGTGCAACATTCTTTTATCACATAATTGTATGTAATTTAAAAATAAATGTATAAGTTTCACATAAATATATGATAAATAAGGGTGTTGGGGCACGTCACGACAAATTTACTGGATAATTACTCTTCTAAATGCCCTAAGCAAGCAAATTAATGAGAATTTAAAATTACACGAATTTTGATGGACGAACGTGCGGTTCATCAAGTACCACGTTGAATATATATGTAATCTAGGGAGGCCATCACCTCTAGGCTCTAAGACTAAGGAGTGTCCAGAAGCATTAACTTTGGGTTAGGTCTAAAGTTGGTCTAATGAAACTAAATTAGACTAAAGGAACATGATAAGCATTGAGGTTATATAGATATATGTCTGAGATAAATTATGTGAAGTTTATTACTATTTGATTATACTTTTAACCCCACAATCACACGTGGCTACTCGATATATTTTCAGATTCTTATTAGATGTAAATTTTTAAAATTAAAAGTCAAAAAATTAGAGTTAAAGGATACTGACGATGTTCTAACCCATTAACTAGTAATAATATTAAACCTCAAACATGTAAACCTACATTCACTTCGAAATTAATCATCATTCTAGTACACGCATCACTTCTTTTGGTATAATAATTTAATCTACTCCATTTTACTGCCGAACTCATCCCCCTCATTCCGAGTCTCTCTATTGGACCACCATGATTAAGCTATACAGATTGACTATACATTCATTGAACACATTCAATAGCATATTTTAGTTGTACAGAACCACAAGGAATTGGTCTAGTATGTAAGGTTTTGAATTTGCTTCATCTTAAGGCTTCAAGTTTGAAATACTTCGAGTACTATAAAATTCTTGTGAGATCAGTCCACATATAGAATTTTGCTCTGACTTTAATTGACTCACTCACTAATAGACAGTGTAATAATTAGTCTCACAAAAATTAGTCGAGACATGCCTAAATTGACCCGGATGCTCAATATTATCTAAAACATACATTATTTGTTTAGCAAACTAGTTTATATACATGGAGAGTAAAAACCAAAAACTGCTATTTAGTTAACATAGAAAACATCTATGTGCTTAGCATAGCTAAGAACTAGTGAAACTATACTATAGTTCTACCACTCTCATTACCCATTTGACAGTGGACATATGACCGGTCCCACTTAGTACATCGTTCCAGTGCTAAGCACCGTCAGAGTTTAAATCTAAACTTTTCTCTTCTTCTGATGGGTTGTACAGTAGTGAAGTCCAAGTATTGATCCACATGGAAATTGGTGTCTGAGTTGGTAATACTTTCACACTAAACTTTACCGCTTAGGACACCACTCCTTTTGGTTTGGATTTGAGGATTTAAAACCTAAAATTTGATACTAACCGCTCAACTTGTTAATGGGTAAAAACATGCATAGTCATAAGAGTTACTTTCTCCCTAGCTTAACCGTAGAATATCTTCTTCTCACTTACTCAACCAAGGATCAAGTTTTTATGACCTTGGTCGGAAAATCATTCTTTGAAAATGTAACACTACAAAGATATGCAAAAAGATAAGCTTTATCCTTTGTCTAGATATAAAAAACATGAAACCAAGTATTGGATATACCAGAATTGATTTCAGGCATAACCAATGAAGGTTATAACACTCCACTCTAGGTTCTAAAATTGAAACTCTACTCACCTCTTAACATGCTATGAAAATCATTTGAGAAAATATTCATGCTCGGGTCATCTCATTGCTAGGCCTTTTAAATTTAGCCTTGCATATTTAAGGTGAACATTGCAAATAAAAAGGAGAACGTGAATAACATTGATTGAAAACTAGAATTGGAATTCAAACTGGTAAGTAACTTAAAATTGAAATATGCAAGTACAGTAGAAAATTCAACACTCTCTATCACTTACTAAAAGCTCACTAGAAAGTAAGAGTACACTATGACTACAAGTAGAACTCAACTAATCTGAAAACTAGAACTCTCAAAATGTATTAAATATATCTAAATCTAAATCTATATCGCTTTACTTTTATTTCTATCTATTTTTTGTTACATCAAGGTTCCTATTTATAATCCTAGCTTTTCTTCCCTTGAAGCAAAGTGTGTTGGAAAAGTGTTTACTTAGTCTCCAAGTTCTGCTAAAAAGGCAACTTCATGACATCATTTGGCTCCCAAAATAGTAGAAGGAACCCTAGCTAATTGGCTCTCACATTGGCCTAGATATTTCTCTCTTGGAAAGGGATCCAAAAGTGGCTGAAAGGGTGACTTGAAAAGTCAACAATAGTGAATGTGTTACATAGAGAACATCCGGATGTTATTGAAAAATATCTGAATGTTTTCCTCCTCTTACTTCTTTATTCTTCAATTTGCCTTTCAAACATCCGCATGTAAGTAGAAAACATTTGAATATTACTGCTATGATCCATCTATTTGATTCTTCTATATCTGGATCTTTCTTCAGAATGTTTCTTTGTTAATCAAAACATTCGGATGTTGCAGATAAACATCCGGATGATACTCTTCTCTGTTTCACTGACTTGGTCTTTCAACATACAACATCCGGATATTTCTAATAATCATTCGGATGTTTCTCTCTTCTGGATTTTTTACTTTGGCGTAGTGTCTTTGGTTCTTCTTGCTCTAAACAAAACATCCAGATGTAACTGATAAACATCCGAATGATTTATATCAAATGGCACCATTGTCAAGGCTACAATTCCTTGGCCTTGTTGGACTTCCTTGCTTCCTTTGTGTTGGAAATTTGGTCAATTCGGAATAGTGTGTCGTTGTGGCTCTGGTTCGATCACATTTAATAATCTAAACTTCTTCTACTCTTCAATGAAAATGTATAGTGGAGAAGTATCGAGTATCGATCCCACGGGGAATTGTAAAGTTGCAACCTGGCGAATAGGTGTAGCATAGTTTCGGCATTAAGGACGCCAATACCTTTTGTGGTTCGGATTTGAGAGTATCGCTAAAGAGCAAAAACTACACAAAAGAGTGATTAAATAATCGGAAGGCATGGTCTTTCAAATCCCTTCATATATAACCTAGACAATTGATATCTTCCTTGCTATACAACCAAGAACAAAGTTCCTATGTTCTTGGTTAGAGAATATGTCCCAAACGTTGGCACCGTTCACAAGCTTTGTAGAACTCGAATGCATCTTTGAATAAATTGGGCCAATAGAATCCACATTGCAAGATTTTCGCCGCGGTTTTCTTAGAAGAGAAGTGGCACCCACAAGCTTCAGTGTGGCAGAAGATTAATATATTTCTTTGTTCTTCATTCGGCACACACTGGTGGACAATTTGGTCCGCACAGAATTTGAAAAGGTAAGGATTATCGAAGACAAAGCGTCTCACCTCCCTTAGAAATTTTCTCATATCCTGAGGAGTCCAGTTTTTAGGAAGTTGTCCTGTGGCTAAATAGTTCACAATGTTGGCATATCACAGACAACTTGTCACAGTCAGGAGTTGTTCATCAGGAAATGTGTCAAGAATTGGTAGGTTAGAAGATTTATCCTCAAACTCAAGACGGAAAAGATGGTTAGCCACCACATTTTCAACTCTCTTTTTGTTTTTTATGATCAAGTTGAATTCTTGCAGGAGTAGAATCCAACGGATGAGATGCGCCTTTGCGTCTTGCTTTGTGAGCAAATATTTAAGAGCAACATGGTCAGTGTAAACCACAATAGGTGATCCAATGAGATAGGATCGAAATTTGTCTAGAGCAAAAACCATTGCCAGCAGCTCCTTTTCTGTGGTTGTATAATTCATTTGGGCCTCGTTCCAAGTTTTGCTGGCATAAGAAATCACGTAAGCTACCTTGTCCCTACGTTGGCCCAGAACCGCGCCAACAGCGTAATCACTGGCGTCACACATCAACTCAGAAAGTAAACTCCAATTCGGGAATTGCATGATCGGAGGAGCAGTAAGACTGATTTTTAATTTAGCAAATGCCTCCTCACAGTCATCGGTCCATTCGAAAGGGGTGTCCTTCGAAATTAAGCAACACAAGGGTCGCGCTGTAGCACTGAAGTTTATGATGAAGCGACGGTAAAACCAACGTGTCCGAGGAATGAGCGGATATCCTTCACACACTTTGGAGTAGAAAGGTTAGAGATGAGATCAACTTTGAACTTATCCACCTCAATTCCTTTGGAGGACACAATGTGGCCTAGGACAATACCTTGAGTTACCATAAAATGGTATTTTTCCCAATTGAGCACTAAGTTCTTTTCCTCACAACGGATTAGAACTCGTTCAAGGTTGTCCAGGCAAGATTGGAATGAATCTCCATAGATGGAGAAATTATCCATAAAGACCTCCATTATCTCCCCAATCATGTCACTGAAAATACCCATCATACATCTCGAGAATGTGCCGGGTGCATTGCACAGACCAAAAGGCATCCGACGATAAGCAAAAGTCCCATAGGGGCACGTGAATGTCGTCTTCTCTTGATCCTCGAGTGAGACTTCTATCTAATTGTATCCGAAGTAACCATCCAAGAAGTAATAGAAAGCATGACCAGTGACCCTTTCAAGCATTTGATCAATGAAAAGAAGAGGGAAGTGGTCTTTGCGTGTGCTAGCGTCTAGCTTCCGATAGTCGATGCATACTCTCCAACCCATAGCGACACGAGTTGGTATGAGTTCATCTTTATCGTTCTTGACTACTGTCACTCTAAATTTCTTGGGAACAACCTGAATGGGGCTAACCCACTTGTTGTCCGCTATCAAGTAAATGATCCCGACGTCAAGTAATTTCAACACCTCTTCTCGAACACGTCCTTTATGACTGGGTACAAATGTCGTTGGGGTTGACGGGAAGGTTTGATGTCATCCTCCAAGTAAATGCGATGGGTGCAAAGCAAAAGACATATGCCTTGGAGGTCTGCGATTGTTCAGCCAATGGCTTTCCGATGCTTCAGAAGGACTAACAACAAGTCTTCTTCCTAGTGATCTTCGAGACTAGAAGAGATAACAACTGGAAAATTCTCATTCTCACCAAGGAAGGCATATTTCAAATGGTCAGCGAGTGTCTTAAGCTCCAACCTAGGGGGTTGAATGCTAGACGGAAGCGTTTTTGGCCAAGTCCTGGGCAATTCCTCAAATGTGGGCACCCAATGTTCGGTGCCCATTACTTGTTCGCTAGAGAGGATGGAGTATAAGTATTCCACCTCTAGTGAATCTAAGAAGGCAGCCTCTGTGGCTGTGAGAGAAATCTCTAAAGGGTCAGAGAAAATATGATTATCCACATGTTCTTGCACCAATGTGTCAATGTAGCTCATGTCGCAGATATCATCGTCATCATCCATTTGACTCAAAAACATTGAAAATGTTAAGCTCAAGAGTCATATTCAACAGCCCATTATGACAATGAATTACCGTGTCGGAAGTGGCCAAAAAGGGTCTCCCTAGAATAATGGGAGTTTGGGGCTGTGAATTGGCTACTGGGCACGTATCAAGGACAACAAAGTCAATAGGATAGACAAAATTGTCCACCTGGACTAGCATATCTTCTACCAACCCTCTCGGCACCCTTACACTACGATCAGCAAGTTGGAGGGTGACCAAGATTGGTTTCAGCTTGCCCAATCCAAGTTGCTCATACACAGAGTATGGCAACAGTTTGACACTCGCGCCTAAGTCGAGCAAGGCTTTCTCAATTTTCTTCCCCCCGATGTGAATTGAATTAGTCAGACAATCAGGTTCCTTAAATTTGGGAGCTATCGGGGTTTGGATTATGGAATTCACCTGTTGAGTAAGGAATACCTTCTTATTGATATTGTGTTGACGTTTTACCATACACAAGTCCTTAAGGAATTTAGTGTATGCAGGTATTTGTTTTATAGCATCCAAAAGAGGAATATTTATTTTAACCAGTTTGAGCAGCTCAAATATTTTCTAGTAGTTCGTCGGCTTAGGTTGCACACGTAACCTCTAGGGGTATGGTGCAGAAGTAGGACAGGGAGTGGCAGAAGTGTCTCCATCGGTCCATGAATTGGAAGGCTCATCATTTTGCAGTCCCACGGAATCGGAGATGGGTGTGGGGACTAATGAAGGCACAACTTTGGCAGCAATAGTTTTGTCGACCTCCTTGCCACTCCTTAATGTGGTTATAGATTTGGCTTGTTCCACATTAGGATCTGTGGGTGTAGAAGTACCCACAAAGTATTGACCTTGGGGATTGGCTTGAGGTTGGGCAGGAAACTTGCCCTTTTCTTGCTGCATAGCCCCAATCGACGTGGTTAACTTGGTTAATTGGGAATGGATGTCCACTATAACCTGATTATTCTGTTCATTGATGTTGGTCTGCCCCTGCATAAACAATTGGAGCACATCTTCTAATCTTTTCTTACCTTGAGGATTAGGACCCAAAGAAGGTCCTGGCGGGGTGAAATTCTGATTGTTGGGCTCGTACCGAGGTGGTCCATGCTCTTGCAAGTAAGATTGCGGCTGGTAGTCAAAAGGTTGGTTATTGTAATTAGTGTGGCCCGAATTAGAGTGACATGGGCCTTGAGGTTAGAAGCCAGGGGGACCTTGAGAAGACCCCGCCTGCTCTTGGTTTTGCCAGCTGAAGTTAGGATGGTTCCTCCATCTAGGGTAATAGGCGAGGGTGTTATAAGATTTATATCCCTGATTTAGGACATTAACTTCAGCATGGTCGGTGGTATGCAGTACCTCCTTAAAGGCAGGTATAGTAGGGCATTCCTGCATTGGATGCCCTCGATCACAGATTACACAAATCTCCACAGAGGAAACTTCCTAAACTTTGTTGACTTTCAACTTGTCCAATTTTTTTGTAAAGTGATCTAGCTTGTGGTAGAAGTCAACATCATTTCTAAACACATATCTGCCCTGTGCACCTTGACTAGGCATGGGATTTGGACTTGGCTTTTTGGTGGGTTCGGAATAATCCCAAGAATAGTTCTTTTCGGCTAACATGTTGAAGTGAGTGATAGCCTCGTAAGGCTACATCTCCATGAACTTCCCATTACACATCATATCGATGAACTGACGATTGTGGGCTGAGATCCCTTCATAGAAAAAATCTACGATTTGCCAGTCATTGAATCCGTGATGGGGAATGGCGCTCGGATATTCTTTATATTTCTCCCAGCAAGTGTAGAACGATTCATTAGGTTGTTCAGTAAATCCCTTAGTCTCTTTTTTTTAAGCGGTAGTTCTATGCATGGGGAAATATTTTTTTTAAGAATTCTTTCTACATATCAATCCACGTGGGGGTGGAGCGCAATTTTAAGGACAAAAGCCAAGTTTTGGCCTTGTCCTTCAAAGCAAAAGGAAAGTGTTTAAGTCTCGCAGATTCTAGCTGGTTAGGAGTAGTGCACATTGTATTGACGACACCCTCGAATTCCCTTACAAATTGATAGGTAATCTCAGAGTCCATCCCATGAAAAGGAGGTACCAAGTTTATCATTCCAGGTTTAACAATGAACATGTCCCCTTGGGGAACCAGTTCGGTCGGTTCAATGCATGACGAAATCACTACATGAGCAGAGTTCAAATTCTCCTTCATGGTTTCGGCATTTTCTCCCTCATTAGCAGCCATAGTGTCAGTAGGGTGATTTTGTATTCTCACAAGTCTATGGGTATGATCATGAGCGTAAACACTCATGCACCCTAACTGCATGCCCTACTAACAATCTACTGCAGACTAAAACCAAAAATAAAAGTAAAAAAAATATTTACAAGTGCTAAAGATACTCACCAAGCGTGAAACGCTTCACGTAGTGAATTCCCTGGCAACGGCGCCAAAAATTGTGCTCAACCCAGAATAGTGTATGGTTGTGGCTCCGGTTCGATCACATTTAATAATCCGAACTCCTTCTACCCTTTAATGAAATGTATAATGGAGAACTATCAGTATTGATCCGACGCGAATTGTGAAGTTGTAACCTGGCGAATAGGTGTAGCATAGTTTTGGCATTAAGGACGCTAATCCTTTTTGTGGTTCGGATTTGAGAGTACCGCTAAAGAGCAAAAAATACATGAAAGAGTGATTAGATAATGGGAAGGCATGATCTTTCGAATCCCTTCATCTATAATCTAGGCAATTGATATCATCCTTGCTACACAACCAAGAACAAAGTTCCTATGTTCTTGGCCGAAGAATATGTCAATGAAACCACTAAGCTCTTAAGATGTGTTGGAGGATGAAGTTATTTATGGAAAATAAGTCAAAGAATCAAGGACATCGACCTAAATATTAGATGTTTCAAAAGCACTTTGAGTACACCCAATCAAAGGCTTAATACTTCACCTAAGTTTTCAAAAAAGGCAGAACAATCTTCATTTTCTAACAAGCTTTGAAAAATCCTAGAAGAAGATATCTTGGTTGCCTAGGTCTTGAAATGGAGATCATCTCAAGACCAAGCTTAATAACTAGCCTACCACTATGTAATGGAAAGACACTACAAGATTAAATAGCAAGAACAACATAGCAATCAAAGTTGGTATTTTCCTTGTATTGAAGTAATGCAAAAGATGGAGAATATCAAATATGCTCTTTGATTTGTCAATAAAAAATGGATTACAAAGTAGGAGATTACATGAAACTATATAGAAAAATGTTCAAGAAGTAGCCATGGAAGCTTGACGAAGCTTTCTCTTTTCACCCTCCAAAGTAAAACTATGAACTACCTACTAAAAAAACATAATGGAGAAAACTCCAAAAACCTGATATTATCCTAGACCAAAAGCCCCAAAAAGGTCCTCAAGAAATGATATAAAATACTGCTACTTCTTAGGTGTCAAGGTATCTCTCAAAAGTTCTGGGCATGAGGCTCAAGGTAACCCAAAACATCACCCATCAGATAGAACAAAGCATCTGTCACAGTCCATGGCCATCCAGATGGTTGATTCATGCCCATCCAGACAAGGTAGGTTGTAGCAGCTGCTGAGTCTTCTTCTTTTCCAAGCCATCCTGATGACTTATACATGCCGATCCGGACATGATATGTTGCAACATCTCCCTAGGTTTCCTTCATTTTCAAGCTATCCGGATGGCTTATTCATGGCCATCCGAACAGGATATGTTGCAGCATCTCCTTGGCTTTCCTTCATTTCCAGACTATTCGGATGGCTCATTCATGCCCATTCGGACAAGACAGATTGTAGCATATCAAATTAGTCTTCTTGGCTTCTACCCTTGATTCCTTGGCCTTTCATCGATCCTTGATTATTTCCCGAGCTGTCGATAGATTCAATAACATGCTTCCAGACTTCGGGATTTGATAGAAATCCTCAGGCATCATATTGACTACCCATAATACTCCTTTAACGTTATTATCCTGCAATGAATCAAGAAATACCTTACGTGCAATACTGAATAGAATACGCAACAAAGCTCACGCACTCATGCCAAAAAAGAGCAGATGAGCTGAAAGTTATGCAATATTACATGTTCATCACAATTCGAAAGGTCTCAAGGGTGTGAATGAAGTGGACACTGGAGGATCTCTCGGCAACCGAAATGTCTCTTCCATTACGGACCCAAGAGTTACCATTTAATGCTTTATTATCCTCCTTCATGGCTCATTCATTGCTAGTAATCCAAAAGTCATTCGGTTTTAGCATTCCAAAGGTCTTTATATACCAAAGTCATTTTTGATATTGCTCTCAGAACATTCAACAAAATTCAGTCTATCCCGAGTTCATTCTTCAAATGAGAGAGAGTTAGGCAAGAGTAAGTTCGACAGGTGAATAAGGTTTTAGGTGTTACCTACTTTGTGGTGCCATTTCACCCTGAGAGACAACGCCGAAGCTATCCTCCAACATCCACAGTGAGACGGTGATATAGTCTTAAGGGAACAGTGCTAAATACATGGCTCGGTTCGGTAACGTTACATTTATTTTTGTATTTCGATTCATTTATGTATCGTTGTATTATTTTTGTATTTTTTTTGTTTATTAATGGAATGATTGTATATTTTCTAGAAGTCTCAAGTGTTCTTCAAATCTGTCACATTATATTTTTTCTACACTTTGCCCTTCCTTGACGTGCAAAGTATAGCTTTGACGTGTAGCTTGTGGGCTTCTTTCTTATCCTCGGGCATTGTGCCCCTGGTGAGGTAGGAGATAATGCGATCCATCCAACTAGGGCCAGGTTTGATTTCCATGGCTTTCTCAACCACTAGCATATTGACGCTAGGTCGTTCAATGGAATCCACATAGATAGTTCGATGCTTGTCCAATGGAATTGCCGAAGCCAAACATGCCAGTTCATCCGCATGTTTGTTCTACCTTGAACTAATGTGGGACATCTTGATCTTCTCAAATTTGGACAACTTTACCTTTGCCTTCTCAGCATAGAAAGTCATCTTCTCATCTCGAGTAGCATACTCTCTATTCAGTTGATTAAGCATGATTTAGGAGTCACAATACACCTCTACAGCTGCTGCCCCCAGATTGTGGCGCATTTGAGCCTGTGTATGCGTGCTTCATACTCTGCGCCGTTGTTGGAAGCACTAAAGTTCAAGCAGATGGATTGCTCAAAGTAACATCCATCAGGTTTTGTGATGACTATGTTGACTCTGGACCCTCGAGAGCAGGTGGATCCATCAACATATAGTCTCCAATAAGGCGTTTGGTCGGTGTCTTATTCCTCCTATGCCCCTAGTTCGGGCGATCTTGCTCTTGAGATTACCGACGTTTCTTCTTCATGTGAGAACTTGGCAACAAAGTCTGCCAAGACTTGGCCTACAATTGCAGTCCTTGGAAGAAATCGAATGTCATATTCCTCAGGCTCGACAGACCAAGTAGCCACCCGACCAAGTAGCCACCCTCTCCTATAGTTCTGCTTTTCTTAGGACAGTGCTAATCGGATGTTTGGTTTGTACTTCGATCGTGTGAGCCAAAAAGTAGTGCTGCAAATTTCTGGAAGCTACAATTAAAGATAGGGTCAATTTTTCCAAGGGGAGATACCTTGTATCTAAGTCGAGTAATGTCTTGCTCACATAGTAGACAGGTATCTGCCCTGCGTCTTTGTTCTTCAAGAGCACTGCACTTACTGCGTATTCTAAGACATCGAGATACATTGTCAAAATATCTCCCTTCTCAAGAGTTGTGATCAATGGTGGGTTAGCCATATATGCTTTCATCTCCTGAAAGGCTTTCTCACATTCTTCTTCCCAAGTGTATTTAGACTACTTTCTTAGTAGCTGAAAGAACGGTCGACATCGGTCAGATGATCCGCTAATAAACCTATTAAGAGTCGTTACCATCCTTGTCAACCTCTATACTTCTTTTACAGTTTGGGGACTCTAAAGATTTTGTAAGGCTATGATCTGATTATGATCTGCTTCTATTCCACTTCTGGTGACCAGGCGTCCCAGAAATTTCCTTGAATTGACCCCAAAGACATACTTTAAGGTGTTGAGTTTGAACTCCCGTAGCACTTTGAAAGTTTCACAGAGATTGACGAGATGGGACTCGACCTCCTTAGATTTGACCACCATATCATCGATGTATACTTCCATGCTTTTCCCAAACAGTTCTTTAAACATGAGCATGGCCAGCCTCTAATAGGTGGCTCCAGCATTCCTTAGTCCGAATGGCATAACTTTATAGCAAAATAGACCACTTAGGCTGACGAATGATATTTTTTCTTGATTTGGCTCATACATTGCGATCTGATGATATCCTCAATATGCATCTAGAAAGCTCATGCACTTGTACCTAGTAGTAGCACTTACCAATTGATCTATCTTGGATAGTGGGAAGCTATCTTTGGGACAGGCTTTTTTGAGGTTTGTAAAGTCAACACAAACCCTCCACTTGCCATTATTTTTCTTGACCACCACGGTGTTTGATAACCACTTCGGGTAGTAGACCTCTCTTATCGTTTCTACTTCAAGCAGTTGATCTACCTCTTCGATCATGACATCAGTGTGTTGAACTACTGAACATCCCCTGTTTTGCGTTATTGGTTTGTGGACCGGGTCGACATTCAGATGATGGTGATAATATCCAAGCTTACCACTGGCATCTCTTGTGGTGTCCAAGCGAATACATCTATATGATCCTTAAGAATCTAAACTAGAATTTTCTTGTCATGTTCAGATAATTCTTCCCTAATGAGAAAGAACCATTCAGGACTTGACTCATGTGCCGATATCTTCTTGAGTTTCTCCACTACTCAATCAGTTGGATTTCGCTTGATATCCTATATCGTCGATCGATTTGAAACTTCGATTGTCTTCACATGTTCGGCTTCAAGCTTATGTTTAATGGAAGTCACATAACGGCTTCTCGCCATTGTCTGACTTCCTCAAACACATTTGATTCCTCTCTTGCCCAGAAACTTCAGTACCTAGTGGTAAGTAGAGGGGATTGCCCACATCTTATGGTGCCAAGTCCTCCCCACTATTGCATTGTAGGCTGAAGGTACATCTAGCACCAAAATGTTTGTATTGAAGGTAACCTTTCCTGCTCGTACAGGGATGGTAATGGAGCCCAATGGCCAAACCATTTCTACTGAACCCTATCGATGGAATGTTGGCCTAAAGTAGGTCTGCTTTATTCAACTTGAGCTTCTTGAAAGCACCATAGTACAGAATCTCAGTTGAGCTGCCCTGGTCAACTAAGATTTTCTCTGTGTTGAGGGTGTCAAGGAGCAACGTAATAACTAAAGCATCATTATGGCGTTGTATGACCCCCTCTAAATGCTCATCAGTAAAGGATATAGTTGTCTTAATCTTTTCTCAAGCTCCTTTCATTTGCGCTCAAGGTACAGAACATGATGTTTGCATCCTTCACGGTGGCATTGGAGCCATGCTACTTTATCGTCAAGTGCCGGCATAATAGCAAGTACAACGTGGACTGTTTCCATCGCCATTACCTCCTCCTCAGAAGATTCTAACTCCGTTGGGGCCGCTTGACTTTGTGGCTGCCCCTTATCGAAAACGAATCCTCTGAGTTGCCCAATTTCGACTAGTCTCTCTAGGAACCATTTAAGCCCTTTGCATTTCTCCGTGATATGGCCGTTATTTTGATGATAACTGCACCACTCTTTGTTTGGATCCCATCTCACAAATTCTCTCTCTGAGCCAGGTGGCCATTTCCAAAAGTGTTTGTCTTTTAATGGACAAATCATTTTAAAACTTGGTGTATTGAATACCGTTCGAATTTCCCTATACGCCTGTGGTCTAGGTGGCTTTTGGTCTTTTCTCATATATGTCACGTTGGCCACCTCGATTCTTGGCCTTTTTGGCGATGGCTCTAACTCACTCACCACGGTACTCCTATGTGCTCGGATGGAGGGCCGATCTGTATCTCTGCGAATTTCATCCTTAAACTCGGCATATTTTTCCACTCTTCCCATCAACTCCGATATAAGAGTAGGGGGTGATGGATAGGGATTCCCTTAAACGTTCTTGGGATGGTAACCCCAGCTGAAAGGACTCCACTGCATAGGCTTCTGTTGAGTCCCCAATCTCATTATAGATGACCCAATACCTGCTTGCATACTCCTTTAGATTTTTGTCGGGTTTTTTCCTCAAAGCTACGAGCGTACTAACATATTTTTTATGAGCCCCATTTGCGATGAAACGTCTGAGAAATTGGTCAGCCAACTGTCTCAAATTGTTGATAGATCTTGGAGGGAGTGCTTGGAACCAATTTAGAGTTGTCTCACCTAGGCTCAAAGAAAACATCATGCATTGCAAGCTGTCTTGGCCCACATAGACCATCATAGAATTAACGAACCCCTTGATGTGAGTCATTGGGTCCGTTCATCCGTTATAGATGGGGAACTTTGGAGGGAAAAACTTCTTGGGTAAGGCCTCTATCTCGATTTGGACTGACAGTGGTGACACCGCCAATCGTTGCAACTCCCTTTGGGTTTTGTCTTCTTCTGGTTGGTTCATGTTCAACTGTTGATTTAACCATGCCCTCACATCAGCGAGTTGACCTACCGGTGGTATGATTGGAGCCACAACCAAGGGATTTTGATTCGGGTTGGCCCCTGCCCGTTGATTCAGCCAATCTCGCATGTCAAGGAGTGGTAGGATTGGTGGAGGATGAACCCCGTTCGACAGGGCTCCTACCTGCTGATTCAATTCTTGGGGTCTCTCACTCTATACACGTCGGTTCTCCCGATGTGGAGGTCCAATTGCCGAACATTCATCCCATCTCGATACCGCAATTCGAGCATGATCTCTCTGTCAACGGAGAGATCTGTTCTCTCTTTCCATCCGACGCATTGTGCACCTCATGTCTTCAATCTCCTTATCTTGCCTCTTGACCCAGTCTCTTTGACTATCTTTTGCATCATGGAGGGTTTTCGAACGAGACCCATCGCGAGCTCAGGATCCTCTCCCTCTCTCATTTTAGGACCGCGTTCGAGACCTATCTCCCGTTCTTGACCTTTCTGCTTCTCACGAAGGATCTGGATGCTCTCCTAGTGGTGCCAGAGGTAGTGATGGTAGCGGGGGTGGGGCCATTGGTAGTGTGAGCAGAACTGATGGGGGTAGAGTTGGAGTAGGTACAAACGCCTGTTCTCCAGGCTAGCTTCCTACCAGCTTTGGTGGCAGAACCCTTGAAACTTCTTTCCGTGGTCCCTTTGATTTCGAGGGAGGATATCTGGATTTCTCATTCCCATTATTTTCCCTAACTTGATCTTTCTTTGGTGTTTCTGCCAAAAGATATTAGTTTTTCCACAAACGGCACCAATTGTAAAGGGGTTGATTTTCTCAATCAAGGAGCAAAACTAGGACCTCACTTTCCAGCATAAATAATGCTCTCAATATGGTAGACCTGTGATCTATAAAATAATAAATTGTCAAAGAACCCTCTGCCTCTGTGGTAGGAAGGCAATCCGATAACTAAGTCAGGCAAAACTCACAAAGATAAATATAACTAGGGTTAATATTCTCTATTAGCTAGTGAATTAGTACATACCTTTCTAAGTTGACTTGGAGCTTTATTTATAGACCCTTGGACTATCCTAATTCTCTTAGAACACTAACTAAAGTGGAGTGTCTTCTGATTGACCACTACTGAGATAACTCTAACTTGATCTCTATCAAGCAGTTATCTTCTTCTATTAGAATTTTATTTAATTAATACTTCTCATACCAATTAAATCAGCCATGTACTTCTCATCCATATATGTTTAATGTCGTATCCCGACTTATTCGGAAGTATGTCTTATCTCGAACTGATGATCCTCCATCACCTTGCTCGAGTCGATGGCATCTCGGACCACCCTTCTCAGATTAGCAAGACATCAGGCAACCTTTCTTAGGGGACCGCCTCTCGCAAGTCGACTGTATCTTCACATAATCAACACGTGTGTCCTGACATCTTTCTAGTTTCTTGCCAAACTAAATTATTTCCTCGAGGGAAGACTCACTTATTCCTTATTTAAGTTTTATCCTCATCAACAACAATGGAGATACTAGTGCTCTTCCTCTTCCTCTTCCTCACTCTTAGCTCTCAAGGGTCTAGGATTTGGCAGTAGATGGAAATGGGACATGGAAATGGGGTTGGGTTTATAAGAGAAGAAGAAACATGGGTGAACTTTAACTACTGAGGTGACAGGCCTAAGAAAAACTATGACTGTGTGACTTTGAACAAACATTCAAGCACCCCACCGGTACCGGGGTACAATCACATAAAACCTGATACCTCTCTAAAAATAATTTTTGTGCTCACAGATAATTTTTTTCAAATGTTCAAATTTAATATTAATAATCTAATTTAACTAATTAAATTCTTATTTATATTAATTAAGCTCGAATTTTAAGTTGGGGTCTCACAATACATGTCTAAGAAATTTAATCCCTTAACCTTTTAAGGAACTTTTTTTGGTAGAAAAATAGTCACTAAATGTCGTAACCATGATAACTTAAACTAAGTACGTAATTAACATTAACATCTATATCTATAGTACAATACACAGCGGTGTGGACCATTTAAATACATTTTTACAACAATGGCAAAGATTATTTTAATTCAATGATCAATTTACCTCCTCTCTTCTTGCTAAGTTCTCTCTACTCATTTTTCATGTTCTCTTTGTGATGAATTTTTTTATTTTTTCCTACAACCTCTGCAAAACCTTTCGCTATATTTCTAGATTTGTTCTTCTCCTCTCTCTTGCCACTTGCTCTTCTTATATCGTACATAAATTAATCCACCACTGTGGCCTCACCCTCATTTGCACCTGTTGTTGTGTACCTCCCTCATTGGCTTCATATTCTCACCCATCCAAATGCTAAATTATGGAATAAGTGAGTGAAATGAATTTAAAGAGCTCCCAATGGTCTAAATAGCTAAATGTTTTTTGTTATGAAGTATCGTAAGCATGAATAATTCGCTAATTTTATATCTGCAACTAAAATGTAGTTTGGTTTATAATAATCAGGTTGTCCGAATTAAATCGGTAGAGAGCATTGCACCTCACGCACCTTGTCCCCTTTATGTGCTTTTGTTTTTTTACTACAATTTACCTAATTAAATTTAAATTAAATCCACCCAAAGAACTACAAGGCATAAGATCCAAACACATCTAAGAAGATTCAAACATTGCCCCCTCCCCTTAATAACGTGAAAGGGTAAGTAGGAGTAGCCTATAATACAATTTTGACTAATATTTGAATAATTTAATTAAAATAATTTATAATTAATATGAAATACTTTTGTAATTAGTCAAAATAATTCGTAATATTTTGATAAGTACTAAAAATACTTATTCGTAATTAACCAGAATAATACGTAACGAACACCATAAAAATCATACTAATAAATCAAAAAAGTACGTAATAGATTGAATCGTAAAAAAACAATAGATATCAAAATCCCCCACGACCAAAATAATTGAGCTCCAGTTATAAAAAGAGAGAGGGGGAGGGGGGGATTAAACTAGCTCAAAATGATTAAATTGGAGTATAAGAGGTTAACTTCATATGACCAATGATTGGTTCAATGGGTAATACCTAAATTCGTGGATCAATACTTGAGTTCAAGTATTTGTACTCATTTGAACGTATAAAACTTTTTTTTTTTTTTTTATTCTTTAGAACACATAGTGGAACCTAATCTTCAATTTTGGTGTAGCCATGGTGAAGTCTTTTGCAATAACTACGTGGTGGCCAATGTGTTACTTTGTGGGTTGTGAACTAGTTCATCTCATTTCAATTTTTGAAAATGACTAAATTGGCCCCATTTTACTTCTTGAAGGACCTGAAGATAGCATGAATAAGTAATGAATGTTCAAGTAATTCTTGGAAGAATATTGATGGGAAATTGGTTTCATATTGGTTTAATCTAAAAGCCAATAAAAAACTAGTATTGTGAGATACAAATGTTGAATAGAAGTGGGAATACAACAGAAAACATTTTCACGATATTGGGGTTTTCAAATCAGGCATGGCATCTAATGTGATAACGCAGTACCCCCATAACACCCTGCCTCTGAAACAGAGACTATGTGGTTGTGGTGGTGGTGGTGGTGGTGGGTCCACAGCTGGAACACACAATGGGGAGGAGAGCCCCCACCGACGCGTGGTCTTTACTCACGCCTGATTGGTGGTGCGACCCTTCCTAGTGCTGCTTGTCACAGTGGGCGTGCATGAGCCTCTCACATGGCCCCATACATCAATTTTCAAGTCATATCCATATATTCATATCATATGTATCTGCAGCTCTAAACTCTGGTTCTTACGTTCCCTTAACGCCACGTTTTTTAGCGGTAAAAATTATGAAGTAAATAATGTGAATATAGTGAGAGGGAATATAGTAGAATGAAAAATTTCTTATAGAAGAGTAAATAGTTATAAAGACTTTGTTTGAATATTTTTTGGGGGAATTCTGTATATATTCAAAGTACTGTAAATATCAAAATATACAAAATTGGTTGTCCAACAGATATATACTACCTTTCATAAATTATTATTTATTTTAGGATGTCGCAATGTGTCTTGTCCATTTTATTTATTTTTTCAAATGTTTTATACTTCGGTTTTGATGGAACTAAGAATAAGACACAAGAAATATTAGAAAATTTTGGTGTGTCTTTTTTGTTGAATATATGTTTGGACTTGCTTTTGCTTGTCGAGTATGTGTCCAGACTTTCATAGTTGCATTAATGCTTATGCTTGGCTACAAGGGAGAGAAAAAGAACACACCATTAATCTTGGATCTTACCTTTGTTGCTGCTTACATTTATTAGGTCCGAATTCTAGATATCAGGTTTCTTTCTCTTGTTTTTTTTTTTTTTTTTTGAAGACGGCAACAAATATCAAAGAGGAGACGTAGATAAGAACTTTAAAATAATAGAAAAAGGTGATTGGCAAAGTTTGTTTAGGTTTTTCCATTCTGACTTTTTTCCGATTTTAATTGGACTTTCTGGTATTGAATAGTAAGTTTTTTTAAAGAATTAATCGAGACTCGGGAACCAACATACTTCTGTCTAGGTTCAGCCGTTTTGATACCTCACATTACATGTCCATTTAACCATTGTAACTTTCATTTTTAATAATTAATAAATTTCTTTTGCAGATCGAAACAAAAAAAGAATTAATTGAAATACATACAATTAAGTTGGTTTAAATATTTTGAGTTATAAAAAAAAATTTGTCAGAGTGTCTAAGTCTTGACGGTTGCAGAATTTTCGTTTTCAACTTATCATTATTTTCAGTACATGTCTACAAAATGTTCGTTTTTTCTCTCGCGAAAACAAGTACTCGATACTTTCCGGGGAAAACTATAGGATGGTAGTTCTAGTATTTCCAGGATAAGACTTTTACTAAATGGTTTGGAGATTTTCCATTAAACAGACAGGAAAATTTTATGTTTTCTTTATCTTCTTTTGACGCGTTCTCTCATGAAACAAGCACATGCATAAGAAATATATCGGCACAATGACGTGAACCGATCGAAACATATCTCGCTTATAAGGGATGAAATTTGTCTGTGGATGTGAATAGGTATCTTTAACCACACACGTACAGTACAATAAAAAAAAGACTCTAACATCACGAAAAATATTTCTTATAGCATCTTTGAAAATCACCCCACATAATTATAGACGCGGTGGCCCTGAACGGAAGCTCAGGAAGCTACACCCAAAAAAATAAATACAAAAAATAAGGATCTCCAAATATTTAAGTCTCTTATAGTATAATAAGCTTAATTTTTTAGTTTAAATCTTGCCTCCATGTAAAATAGGCATTTTTTTTTAGTTTGAACCTTGCCTTTATAAAAGAGTCTAAACAAGTTGAATAGAAACATTGAAATTAACAAGAACTTGAGAAATTCGATTGAAGGAGCTTAATTAAATTGAGAAAATTAATCTACTGAAGTTGAACTTGTGGATCATTTGAGAGTGATGGAATTGGAAACAAGGGGAATACAAACAACCGATTGAGACCCTATTTTCTATCCGTTAGTGACAGCACGGAAATAAAACAAAATAAAACAGATTGATATTAAAATTTCATAACCGAGATAAGAATAGAAAATTATAAAGTAATGGAATTAAAAACCGCAAATAAGAAAAACAAAAACAGAATGAAGAACTTCGATCTCAAGAGTTGTAGTCGAGGCCTGTGTTTCACACAGTGTCCTTAACACAAAATTCGTCATCTCACCGGATTGTGCTTGAGGTACTGTCGGCGTCTGTCTCGCAGGATACAGCGACTAATGAACTTTAGTTGTAGCACAGGCAACTTAGTTCTTGCGAACAAAACTTGGACAGTTTCTCTCTCTCTCTCTCTCTCTCTCTCTGGATGAATATAGAATGGGAGCACGAAAAGTTTTTGTGTTTGAAGAGGACCCCAGAGGCCTATACATATACATGTTGGGGAACCTTTCAGCTGCAGCCTGCAGCATCAATTTCGTCCATAAAAGCTGATTCAATTCAACCATTAACAAGACCATCAAGGGGACCTTCCAGATTTTCAACTGATAGCCAACCAAATGTAGATTAAATCCTGCTAGATAATTCTAAGAGTCACGGATCTTGGTAATAGATTGGGCTCTGGATCAGTCCAATCACTTAAACCGGTCCACCAAGCCTAAACGTTTTTTCTATAAAAAGAATTAGGTCAAGGGCCCAAGTCCAAGCCCAAGCCCAAGCCCAAACCCAAGCCCAAGCCCAAGCCCAAGCCCAAGCCCAATCCCAAACCCAAACCCGGACCACAAGCCCAGTCCCGACAGGTAGCGCGCGCGTGTGTGATTATTATATCGGCCATTGAGTAGGCGCTCGCCCACTCGCAAAATTTGGATGACCCAAAGGCCAAGTCTTTATGTGAAATTTAGAACTTATATCCATACCAATTGTTCTTGAACAAATCGATATGGGATTGGGCATTTTAGGTATGCGTGAAGTGACTCTTCACCTCCCAACTAACCCCATATTGAATGTCAATTAAACATTCATTCCTCAATAGAATTTGCCCATTTTTGTTTCGACTCATACCCTAGCATAGGTGTATCTAAACCCACTCAAATCCACTTTATAAGTTAGCAACGTCCCACTTGATTTTTGGTTCAAAAAACCTAAAAAATCTTTTCCCTGGAAATTTCATTTTCCAACACTATCATCTCCTAATTTTCATCTTCATTAAGTCAATATTTTTAATAATTATATGGACTTAATTGTTAAAGTTTTAAAAAAATTATTTTATGTTATAGATCAATCATCAACATAAACTAATGACATGGTTATTCAATGAAAATGACAAGGAAAATAGAAGTGATGAAAATTGGAATGAGGATCTCAATGATGAAAGTATACTTCTAGAAATTTATGATCACAAGATTGACCAACATTTTAAAGACTTGCTAGCAGAAAAAGGACTGTATAAGAAGAGATGATGATGATGGCGTCGTTTTGACGCACATCACATCATGATATGTTTATGTATAGCAGGCCCTTGTGATCCAGAAACAACACTTAATTGGCTATGAAAGAATTTAAAGATTGAAAAAATGTTGGTAAGTTGCTTAATGGTTATGAAAGAAATAATGAGCAAATGGGTTGAATTAGAGATAAGATTGCAAAAAGAATATTAAAATTATAGTGACCATTTAGTTTATAGTAATTATACTTTTACATTTTTGTAATTGTAATGTAATTTATAATGGAAAATTAGTTAAAATAACAAATTTAGGTTGATTTGGCCTATTAAGGATATGTTAATTTAATTTACGAGTCAGTGTCTATTGTTTAAAAAATTTTAACGCCTAAGATCCTTTTATAAACGGATTTGCCCCTAAACGCGAAGAGATAATTTTATCTGATAGCATTATTATTTCGAAAACTAACAAATAAATGTTGTTTGTTAAGGTATCTGTTATAAGCGATAAATGATGTTAATTGATAAATACTAACAAGTAACTTTTTCTAATAAAATTATTATTCTAAAACTAAAAATAGAGTTATTTTCTTAATAGGCATATCAAATAACATTATATGTTGATTTGATATATCTATTAGTCAAATTAAAAAACATAAAATATATAATTTTATCGGATAACATTATTACTTCGAAACTACCAAATAACGTTATTTGTTAAAATATCTGTTTAAATCGACATAAATATTGACTGATAAACACTAACAGATATAGTGATCTAATAAAACAGATAAAATTATTTGTTAAGGTATCTTTTAAAAACGATAAATAATATTAACTGGTAAATACTAACAAGTAATTTTATCTAATGAAATTATTACTTTTACATCTAACAAATAGATAACATTACCGCGTGTTTACTAGAAGGATATTTTTGGAACTTATGTACCAAAAGAACTTTTGTCTATAATTTAATTTGAGATAGACTTATTACACTAAAAATCCGTTGTTATGGACTTTTGACCGAATTTTCCTATTTATAATGATTCTTTACGGAAACTTTTTGTTGTACATATTTTATACTCAAAATCTATAAAGGACTCCAATTAAAGAATTTATTTGACCCCCAAAATCTTAGAACCGGTACTATTTAGACCGAAAAGTTCTCACCATCAGAATCTGCTGTTTCTATATCGTATTAGTAATCTTAAACCCAATGTGTTTTTCTTATCAGTAAATAAAAATCTTATTAATAAACCAATATACAGTACGTTGAAAAGAAATGATGAAAAGAGAGCAACAAGGTTAGAGTAATCCCGGAATAACTCAACCAAGCTTTATTTTTTTTTAAAATTAATATATGAGTTTGAGCAGTTTCCTCACTCATTATCAATTGATTTTGAGTTGAATCTTTTAACATAAACTACTTGGGTGATTTACACTGACCTCCCCTGAGGTTTGTGAAAAATACAATACCCCCCTCAGATTTTCAAAATTATAATAATCTCCCTCACTTTTTATATTATTATGCAGTTTTCTTTCATATCATTAAAATTAGTCAAATATAATTAATTAGGCATTAAAACTTTAAGTTTGAGATTTTTTTAATAAAATAAACTATAACATAATTTTTATCCAATTGGAAATAACCTATGTTGAATTTTTGAGATTATTTTGAAGTCAAAATTTTGACAGAATTTTAAAATTTGTTTTAAATTTTGGCTTAAAAAAATTTAAAAATTTAAAAATAAGTTACTTTAAACGTGATGTAACTTATGATAAAGTTTATTTTATCAAAAAAATCTCAAAATTAAAATTTTAATAGCTTAACTTGCAATGTTTGACTGATTTTAAGAATAGAAAGATAACTGTATAATAGTTTAAAAAATAAAAGAGGTTATGATAATTTTAGAAACCTCAAGGGGCACTGTATTTGACAGAAACCTTAGGGGAGGTCAGTATAACTTACCCATAGATACTTTTCAAATTCCAATAGTTTCTGAAAATCCCCAACTTGAGCTGCATCCATGGATATCAGCAGAAGACAGACAATATTTTCCCAATGTCCCAAATGATTCAATGCAATTATTAAATGCAATTATTAATTATGTCCTTTAAATCTTTTTAACATATTTTGAAGATTAATAAATTTTCAGAAAAAAATATTATTAATTACGTGTTACTCTGTGAATTTCTGATATCTTTACACAATTATTATGAGTCAAAACTTTTTTTTAATGACACCAACTTATAAACATGACCATGACCAGCCTAAGCAACCATAGGTGCCTTAAACCATCGTGGTACTCCAACCAATTAAAATTTTATCGATAGAACTAATCGTAAACCAAAAAGTTTTGTGTTCAACACATTCATTTATGTGATACCTGTAGTTTGTGGGTAGGTGTAAAAATACAAGTGGAGTTCACTCGGGGACTCGGAGAGATATACTCAAAATGAATCTTGGAGGGTTCCACATTATACAAACATACATATACATATTTATATGTGATTGTAGAGTTCGAAATCTATTGGTTTGAACTTCTCACTTGAACTTGGTTAATTCTTTACTAAGTCTACAAAACTCTCAGCATTAAGTTAGTACCTATCGGGGTTGGGTTTCCGAAGGACACTCCGACAATCAAGTTAACTTCTAAGAAGAGTAAAAAGCAATTTGAAAGTTTATGAGTGAATAATGTGCGCACCTAAGATTAGACATTAGAGTGTCCTAGCGTTGTTTATAGAGAGGCAGCCCAACAGTGTGCCTGAGGCTTCGGCCAAGAATGTCGTGCCATGATCCGAGAATCACCGTACCTTCGTCACGTGCTCCACGTCCGTGCGGATCGGACGGGCACGTATGCATCCTGTAACTATCTCCCCCACATCCTTTTCAACAACTATTCATAACGTCCGGAGTACGTATCCACATGCTCGTGCCGAGCATAGAGGTATCAGCATCACGGCCAAAGGTTTCCACTTGAGAAAAGACAAGTATTGGCACTGGTAGCTAATGTTGAACGAGAAGAGGGTTCTGCCATATCTAGCATGTCATCCACTTGGTAAAGACTAGCCCTGTCGAACCCCTTGGTTGAGCATCGGTAGAACCATACTTAGACCTAGCCCAGCTTGGACCCAGCATAGATGGGCTGAGAGTGATCATCAGTACCGGCTCCGGGGTAAGCCCCACAAGCCCCCGCCCGGCGTGGGGCAACCCAAAAAAATATTTATTTTTGTAAATATAGAAAATTATTTTAATTATTTTGTAAAAAAGTTGTTTTAAAGTTGTCTATTCCTCCACGTCATAGATCAAGCTCTTATATTACTTGGGTTCCGTTCACTTATTAAAAAAGTTGTTCTCAGAAAAATTGAAAATGAAGTGAAGTAAAATAAAAAGAAATCTATTTTCTTGTATGTGTTCATCTGCCGAAGGAATCTTATAACAAAATAAAAATTCACTTGTTCATTTGTCAAGAAAATAAAACAACAGAAATATGTTTTTTCTTGAATTCAATAGTTAGTTGTAAATAAAATTAATTTTGAGAGCATATATTTTTAAAATTTATCCTTTCAACCATCATGAAACTACTTCATAAAAATTAAAATGTCGTCATACAAGTTTAAATATAAAAAAACATGTATTTGTAGTCCACTAAATTAAACAAATAATAATATAAAGATATATTTTCATTCCATTAACAAAACTAATGAGAGAAATAGTATGTGTTTAATATATTAGATGTGTATAATATCATATATAAATATAATGGAATACACACACACACACACACACACACATAAATATTATATAACATACTAGATATACTTAGATATGTACATAATATATTAAATACGTTAGACTGACATCTATATATATATATATATATATATATAACATATGTTTAGTTTTTGGTGAATTTAGCTTTTAACCCTTCTATAAAATATAATATATTAAATTTGTATAACTATAGTTCTGATATATATTCTACCGTATAAAAAGAACTGCTTGGCGTAACGTTGTACTTAACTAGATTAATTATTTTTTATCCAATTTGTTTTGTATTTATTTTTTTTATTAATGTTTTGTGAAATATCAGTTCGTCTCCGCGAAAAGAATCTACAATATATATAATTATGTCTAAAAGCTAATTTTTTTTACTAAATATGAAGAATAAACTAAAACAGATCATGTTTTTGTTATTTTTCGTCTTTTCTAACTTATTTTACTTTGAATATAATTTTATACTTTTTTGAATTTCTTGTTGAGACGAACCAATAACCAACAAAAATAGATACAAAACAAAAATTATGGATTGACTATGCTTTAGTGGAGAGGGGCTTTTCGAAGTTAAAATTGATAAAAACTTGCATTTGGACTATCATGTCACAGAAGAAATTAAGTGGATTAGCTATGATTTCAATTAAAAATGAATACTTTGATAAGTTAAACTACAATAATTTAATTGAAAAATTTGCTTCAAAAATTTGCAAGAAGACGTGTTCTTTGAATCGGATCATGCTAATCATAAAGCAATATGACCGAGGTTGCATTTTTATTTTGAATTTTTTATGTAATTCAAGCTAAAAGTGTAACGTAACCTTATTTTTGTTTTTGTTTTGTTAATTATTTAGTTATATGTCATTTAATTTTTTTATGACTTAATACTAAGTGGATAATCAATCTAAGGTCAAATTTGGACAACCCAAATATCAGGGTCAGCACTGGTAATCATGGCCCGAAGATTCACTGTTATGCGAATCTGACCTACCACAACAATACATATACATATATATAGGTATTTATATTATTTATTAAGCACTTATATTAGACATGGCACATTCTGAGTTTTTAAGAAAAAGTTTAAAATCTTACAAAAATTCACTTGAATACTAATATTTTTATAGGTAATTTAAATTAGAGTTTTATTTATCCCTACGGCTTAAGTTTTCATCCTATCCGCTTTTTGAACTTATGTTTTAATCCTATTTTTATATAGTTTGATAAATTTGCCATTACTTTTGAGAGGTACTTTACCCT
>JABCMJ010011643.1:0-15422 GCA_014822125.1 Arbutus unedo | reverse complement strand
AGAAAATAAAAACAGAAAACAGGAAACAGGAATGGTTACCAAACATGGGCTATATGAACGATTTACAAAATTAACCATTTCGATCTGCAAATTTATCATAGCTTGTAATAAAGGATTTGCAGCAATTTAACCATTGGATCTGCAAGTTTACCATCACAATTATAGAGGGTAATAAATTTACCATCGACCCTAATAAATTACCTATCAAATAAGTAAATTTATCATTACATGTAGAAAATATTTATAAATTTACCATCACAATTATAGAGAACGATAAATTTATCATCGATTCTAACAAATTAACCATCAGGTAAGCAAATTTATCATAACACATAAAAAAATATCTACAAATCTACCATTGCAATTATAGAGGACAACAAATTTGTCATAAACCTTAACAATTTAACCATTAGGAAAGCAAATTTATCATGACAAGTAAAAAAGAATATGCAATTTTAGTATCACAAGTAACAAATAATTTCCAGCAAAATTTACTACCTAAGAATATATGATGGTAAATTTATCATCAATATAATTTATCCCTGAAAATTTACCATAACAATAATTTATCATATTTTTTAGATTTAAGATATAGCATATTTATCGACATGTGTTTTTTTCGTACTTTGTTAACACCCTTATTTTCCTTTATTTAATACAACATAGTTGCAATAGACAGTGTGCTGATATTGATTTATAAGTATAATAAGAAGATTGTTGCAATCCGGATAGAGCACAGCTAGAAGTTATGTGATAGATGGGGTCACTTGAACACTGAATCTGTTGTTTTCAGTTACTCATTGGTCGACAATGGAAATATACTATTGGATAACGACGAGGATTTGGTTATGATGTTCAGGCTAGTAGAGAGCACAAACTTTGAAGATATTGAAGTTGTTGTTAAGAATTGCACGAACGAGTTCTTTGGTAATGCTGATGGTTGTGTTGGGGCTTTTAAAATGATTGAATGTGTAATGTTTTTCGGAGCAGTCTTGATTGAATTATGGTAAATTAGTGCTGCGTTTGGTAAATATTAAGATAATATGGTGAATTTTGCTTAAAACTAAGGAATTTATCATAGTGAAGATACTCCAAACTCATTATGATAAATTTGTATTGCACATGGTAAATTTGAAGATGAGATGGTGCATTTGGCAAAAATGATGAAATTGACAATCGTGAAATAGGTAACCATGAAAGAGAATCTTGTAATTCACAAAATTGATAAATTGTCGGAAATAGTGACCATGTTTTGACTTGAAAACTAGGGAGAAAGAAAATTGAGAAAACAATAGCACAAATAAATAATTCTTTTTGTTGGGATCCCATCTTAAAGGATTTTACTTTGATGATTTTAGATTATTTAAATTTACCATGTTATAACTAGTACAACAATCTTTTGTTATGATATGTCATTGTTTGACTCGTTGATGTTTGTGCTGATTTATGGTTTAATTGGCTTGAGAATACCTATCACACCTAGGGATGGCAAGGGGGCGGACTGGGACCGGATTACCCATCCCTGCCTCCGATCCCCGAATCTGAACTCGACCTCCATCCCTGTCCAGTTCTCCGTTCGGAAATCCCCGCCTCGCCCCGCTTTATTTTTTTAAATTAAAAAAAACTTAATTCATCAAGACATTGAGATTTTCAAGGTTATATCATAGACTAACCATTTCAGGACAAATTAAATTTTAACTATTTAGGATCGTTTATACATCTATACACATATATAGTCTCAATTTTATATGCGTATATACATCCATAAATGAGCTGATATATATCTATACATGGGCAATAAAGTAATATATACATCTATATATGGGCAATTTTATACGAATTAAAAAAATAAATGAGTTTTAAAAAATATTATAAATAGTTATAAATAAAAAGGTTAGAAAGTAAAATAATAATTATTTAAAACGGGGCGGTGAACAGGGCGGAGGTACGAAGCCCCGCTTCCAACCCGTTTCCCCCTTTTTTTTTACTTTCACTTCCAAATCCAACCCGTTCCCCAAAAAAATCTCCGAAACTCCAATCCGAACGGACCGAAAAACAGATCGAATCAGAGCGCAACGAACAGAATTGTCATCCCCAGTCGCACTGGATAGTAGTTGACTACTCGAAGGGAACAACATTGTATAATTGGGTTCCTGTCATAAAGTTAAATTTTTGTCACTAGCTACTCATGACATTTGATATCCATACCTAAGTAAATTTATCATAAGTTTATGACAAATATAACAAAATTTGATCAGTAGTGCTCTGAAAAAAGGGTTGAAGCTGTTAACAAAATATCATCCATGTAAATATATCATCATAAATTCAAAAGAATTTGTGCCAAGTCACATGGCACATGACTGGAATTAATTCAACTAAGTTATGTATCCGTTAGCCTACTTTGAACCATAATAACTAACTTGATGTAACATTTTGGGACACTCAAACTTTGACATGAATGCGGGTGCAAAAGATGCTAGACCACTAAATGGCATGTCGCTTGAATACTAATAGAGTTCCCTGGGAATACTTCTCTTCGCCAATCCATTTTGTACAAAAGGAAAACTAACAAGCGAAACTGATGAGGAAAAATAAAACAAGACATAAATCACAAATTAGCTATTAAAAAATGAGCATAACTTTTAGGAAGATGAATTGCTCGTCATATCCCACAAGTTAGTAATACTATTTTACCATGGAATACATTTCATGTCTCAATCATGTTTTTTTAAAAAAAAAAGAAGGAAGCAAAACTAAGCAAATGTAGCATCAATTTGTCGATCAAACATATTTTTGTTCTGATTAGAATTTCAAAGTACGCATCTATCATCTAAATAATTAGCAAATTTACTATCACACCCAAGTCAATATATCAAACATCCAAAATTTTACCATCGTAATCAAATATACCATCAATAGCAAATTTACCATCTAAAAATAAACTCACTATCAAAAGAAATTTTACCAGACAACTTACAAAAAATAACTCCGAAAATTTAACATCAACACAACAAACTTACCATTAAAAGCAAATACACCATCAAAAGCTAATTGACAACCACAAATAAATTTACCTGACAAATACAACAAAATCAACCCATCAAATTTACCATTAAACTAAAATTTACCATCAAAAGTAACTTAACCATACTCGAGTGGAATATGGAGTAAATATATCAAGTCAAAAAGTTTACTATCATACTCGAGTGGAATATGGAGAAACATACGACATTCTTCTCCAGTATTCCGTGTTCCGGTCTCGGTGGTCGATATTCTGTCGTTGAAGTGCAACATAGCACGTGATTTTGAGTCCTAGATCGCTGGAGTTTCAAGACCTTCAAACCCGGGCTTTCAAGACCTTCAAGACATTAGTTAGCCGCAAGTGATTAAGATCAAATGAAAAATCCCAAACGAATGGGAGGATTAAACACTCGATCCCCTAATCAGAAGCTTCTTTCAAAACGAACAACACAAATATTACCAAGTACTGGATATTATCATATCCACTCCAGAGTCCTAACCTCAAATAAGATCAAATTAATATAGTAAAACCAAAGTTCAATTTACTAAGCTGATCAAAAACAGCTCTAGCTTCGAGAATTTCACTCGCAATAAGCTTACAAACCGAATGATAACATTAAGTACTACATGCACCAGTTATTATTTTTTTGGTCCTGACATCAAATACGATCGAAAATACCTATACAAAAATAAAACCACCGAACTCTAAAAAGAAATTGAAACACCAATATGGGTGAAAGTCATCCTATCAGGCTGCAATTGGTTATTATGGCCATGTACAACGGAGCATGGACTTGCATGAGATACAAGAGGAGAACAAATTCATTCCCAGCAGTGCTTAGGTTTTTTTGTCAAGGGAGTACTAACTACTAAGAGCTCATCTTTCCCGATGAATCACAGAGCACAATCTAGAGGATGTCCATAGGATGTAGGTTTGCACGGTACAAAAATGAAGTACAAGCGAACTCTTACCTACAACTACAGTGAGGTGCTCCCAAATCTTAATATGTTAGGATAAGTAAGACCAACAAAATATATTCATCATAGAGTGCAAGAATGAAGTACAAGTGAACTCTTGGATAGAGCTACGGAGAGATTCTCTACCGTATCAAAAGATTTCGATAACATACAAAGTAAGCCCAGAAATACAACACATGCCCAATGAACATAACTCAGGATTAGAGCTTTAGGCCATTGAAATCTAATGAATATGCTGCATCAAAGCACAGCCTTGCTTGGCCAACCAAAGACCATTTCACAGCAAAATCCAACTCTGCCTCAATCTGGGAGGGACAAACAGCATCAAAAGCAACAGCAACCAGGAAAAAACGGCAGCCAAACAGCAGTTCCAACAGCAGATCACCTCCACACTTATCACACTGCATCAGACTTCAACAGCAGCAACATAATTCAGGCAACAATAACAACAATTAGCAAAACTTCATAAGATTTCAGCAGCAGCAGCAGATTTGCGACCCAAGACCGTCTCCTGTTGAAACCTTTGCGATAGCAGCAGAACCATCAATTGCTAAAGTAACCATATCAGAAGACAGCAGTAGAACCTTAAACAAGCAAACCTTAGAATATGAGTAGCACATAATTTGATTACACCTTCACCAGCACGTAGAAACCTCAATATCGAACAAAACGGCAGACCATCAATAGCAGCAGTAAAATCCGTACACATTTCATACGTCAGCAATGATATGTGAGATGGACTTGTGTAACCTCATCATAGACTTGTATAATGGAACCTCAGCAAAACCATAATCCAAATCCAAGATCCCAATTCTACCAGATGCAACACCAGACCCAGCTCAGAAACATACTCCCCAGATTACAAAATGGTTCAACCTCAAACCGAAACCCAAAGAAGTACAGACTCAAACCCCATAAAATCCCATGACAGACAGACAAGAAGACAGGCTGAACCCAATAACACTCCTTGCTAAATTACAAGACCAACCCTACACCCACCCTCTCTCAAGAAACCTCTATCCACCTGAAAGGCCAACAGAAGCCCCTAGAAAGACCACAACCCTCCACCCCCCGCCACACCTATCCTACGACCTACCCGTCTCTTTGTAGATCACAAGCAAGCCTAAGGGGCTTCCAGTAAAAGAAATAGATCATACAACCAGAGGCATGGCAGTGCGTATTATTTGAAACGAACCAAGCTCAAAACACCTTTAGTATTATATAGGAAATCGTTGACAGAAAAGGGGCAAGCCGTCGGGCAATTATTGGACCAAGAAAGCACTTTCAGCTGAATAATAATTTCCAAAACATCCCAATCCGTGGCTTTATTATTGGACCAAGAAAGCACTTTCAGCTCAATAATAACTTCCAAAGCATCCCAATCCGTGGCTTTATTATTGAATAGGATTTCATTTCCAGCTTTCCAAATGTACCACATGATAGTGTTAGGACAAGAAAACCATAAGGAGACTATGGCTTTCTTAGAATTTTTCTTAAATTCCCAAGATGACCACCATTCTAACAACTCAGAAGCAGATCTTGGAGAGACCCAGATAATTCCCAACCAGTTCAAGACTTTACTCCATAACCTCCACACCTTGTTAAGTACGTGGCTCACTGTCTCTAGGTGTAGATCACAGAAGTTACACATGGCCCTTTGGTAAGTAATAATCCCCCCGCTATTAAGAAGCTCTCCACGTTTCATTCTCCCTTTCCAAGAAAAGAATTGAAGCTTAGGAGGGGAGATATTGTTTCAGCAATCAAAAGAATTAATTGAGATCAATAATTTGGTGAAATTTTTTTTTTAAAATTAAACACAGAAATATTTCGATATCTGCAATTTGACTGCACGGGCTGCACAACTATCAGACATGGATAGAAGATACGGGATGGGGATTGTACTAAAAACCTTTAAATCAGATAACAAGTTACGTATTCAGCGTAAATGACCAAAACAGCAGAGGATCACATCAGTACGTATTGTCGGATCACTCTCAACTAAAAAACTCATCAATGTGTCACTCTAGTAAATCCCGGACAAAAAGAAAAAACATGCTCAACTCAAGGGTGAATAGCAGGTCATAATAGTTGATCACCTAGCTTGGAAACTAGTTCCCTGATGGATGTTGGGAAGAAAGGAATCGACAACATGATGCCCACTCATTTTAGCATTCACAACAGCGGAGAAAAAGACAGTACTCTTCGTCTACCAGTAAAATCAGCGTTGTAAAATCGTTCAGGACAAAAGTTTTAAGAACAGTAAGACAACGAAGAAGACTACTATCCAGGGCAGATCCTTTGGTTCTTTATTTGGTCACGGTTTCAAATCTTACCTCCGGCTCCTCTTTCCCGTAGGATAGATTAAATTAGAGGATGCATATTTCAAGAAAAAGAAAACCCAGACAAAGAGTTGATTCATACGTTAAAGAGTAGAAAGGAAACGAAACGAAAATCTTAAAATAATACATGAATCTTGTTTTATTAAGCTAACCATACGATCAAACGTAATATATATAAACAAATCATCAACTGTTTCAAAATTATAAATAAATCGTCCTAAACAAAACTTCTAAGAATTCATGTACGCAAGACCACTGCGCCGTCTCCGCATGGATGAAGAGTATTTGAATATGAAGTGAACAACACATTCCCACCACATTGATGTCGGCATATTTTTTCAATCTTTCTGCTTTCCCAATGACCAGTCAAATCATATTTGTAGACTCTTTTTTCGGTGGCGATCAGTAATGTATTCCCATTCATTACCGTGAAGCCAGATACTGAAGGGTCAGGTTCAATCATGCGCATAGCTCGTGCTCGAATCTTCAGAATCTTACTCCATAATCCCAAGTTAAAGTCTCGTAACTCCCATACAGTGAACACGCCTTTGAGTAACTTAACCAAACAAATTGATTTCTCTTTTTTCCATGAATAGATACTCATTTTGCAACTTTCATCATTTAGGCCCCTTCTTGTACCCTTCGGTACTTTACAAAATCTTGACTTACCCTCTTTGAGATCGAAAGCAACTATGTAAGGCCAATAAAAAGGACTGTTTTTAGTGAAATATGGAGACCAATCTGACAAAAAATAAACGGTGTAGTTACTGTAAACGGCAGTTTCGAATAGCAAGCTTCTACCACCAATATCAATATTTCCTGTCTCAAGCCATATTTCCTTCTGGGGTACGTAGATTTTGCACAAAAGACCTGAGTTGGACCAATCTTTATCGTCCTCCATTATCATCAAAAGATAATCATGTGGAAACTGATTATATAAATCAATATTGCAGTGGAAGAAAATACGCAAATCCTTGTCGTTTGTGTCTCTTAGGCTAGTCGGGGAGGGAATGCCTAGCCAGCTTCGCGTTGCTGGGTTGCAAATAAATAGTTGGTCAGTGGCACAATTTGTTATGTTTCTACAACAAATCACACCACTGCTTGAAGCAAGCACCCGACCGGTACTTTTCAGGAACTCAACACATTCGGTAGGCGCCCCCGAAGAATTTTCTTCACCAGGGAAAACGTGAAATTCAAGTTTATCCTCGTATCGTTTACACGAATTTGGCTCGATAAAAAAGCACCAGTGGCTCTTCAACTGCATGTTGGTGTTTTGTTTTTTGACAAAGAACGGATTAGATACAAACCCGTAACAAGCTTTGCAAACCGAACTCAGTTTTATGAGTGATTTTGCTGGTAACCATGAAAATATTTCGAGAATCTCTCCATCAAACGCCATTCCTGTTGCCGGAGCAGAGGAACCAGTAGTGTGCGTAAGTATTTCTGTAACTTCTTGTTGTTTTTATAATCGTTCAATCTATAAGACTATATATATATATATATATATAGGCATTAGAAGAGGTGTATTAGAATGTGTTTTAGGAAATCTAATGCTGTTGTGGATTCCTAATTGTATCAAGATTAAGGTTTTGGGTCTGAGTAATAGAATCTCTTTAGGAAATCTAATATGGTTTTGGATTCCTGATTGTATCAAAATTAAGATTTTAGGAACTTGACGTCTCAGAGTTTGGAAACAAACCTAACCCTTTTAAGTTTCCAATTTTCCTACTATACTTCTTTAAATACACGTTTTTCTAGTACCCAAGATTTTTAACGTGGAGGAGGGGTTACCCAAGACTTAGAGCAGGGGTTACCCAAGACTTAGATCCAGTAAGTAATGTGTCATGTAGCTCAATTTTGCCTTATTAATTTATTGTAATTTTTTTTTTTTTGGTCTCTATTCATTTTTTTTTTTTTTTGCATTTGTTGTTTGGACTTCAATATTTTATAGTTTATTGATCTGTCTTGATGAAAGAAATTTAAAAAGTATAAAATTGTATCCAAAAATTAAAAAAATATCACTAAAGACAACGAATAAATTAAAAAAATAATCATGCTACGGGCACACAATGTTGAAGAGCGACTGGTTTTTTTAGATTCTTGTTCTTAATTTTTAGTTTATTTATTTATTATTATTTTTGTATTTATTACTTCGGCATTAATTTTTTTTATAAATTATTAATTTATCTTGACAAAAAAATTAAAAAATAGAACTTTTTATTTAAACCTAATTTTTTATTAGAAACAAAGAATAAGTCTAAACATGATCTATTTTGACTTTTTTTTTCTTTTATGAAATTTTTTAATATACTTTTTTATTTTTCTAAAATATCTCGTCGAGAAAAATCAATAATTAATAAAATATTATTAAGTCAGACAAAACTAATCCGACTTTATTTTTTTGTAGCACGTAGTATAATTTGATTAGGCAAAAATAAATTTGATTAGGTAAAACTAATCAGATAAACTAATTAAATTTGAAGAATCACATATACATGCAAGAAATAAGTCTTTTTACAAACAAAAAATATGAATATAACATGAAATAAGTCTTTTTACAAATAAAAAACATGAATATAACACGTGACATATTATTTTTTGTCTAATTGAACTTATTTTTTGTCTGACTTATTAATTTTTTATTAATTATTAATTTTTCTCGACGAGACTTTTTAAAAAAGTAAAAAATTATATTAAAAAACTAAAAAAAAACTTATAAAAAAATAAGTCAAAACATATCACGTTTAGGCTTATTTTTTCTCTAGTAAAAAACATTTACTTGTTTGATTTTTTTCGTCAAAATGAACTAATAATTTATAAAAAAAATTAATGTCAAACTAATAAATACAAAAAATTAATAAATAAAAAAATTAAAAAATAAGAATAAGAATCTAAAGAAACAAATATGTGAGTGTGTGAGAGAGATTGGGGGGGGGGGGGGTGTGGTTACGTGTGAGAGGTAGAGTGGGTGGCTAGGGGGTGTGGTTGGAGTTATGGTTTGGGGTGTGACTGTGGTATTATTCTTTAAAAAAAAATTTGTTTTTAATTTATTTTTATTTTTTCTGAATTTTTTTTAAATTTGACTCATTATTTATAATTTTTCTGAAATTTTTTGTCAAGATGAACCAATAAATCACAACAAGTTGACGAAAAACAAAAAATTGCAAAATTTATTTACATAAAAACAAAAAAAAATTTAATAAATACCACAGTCTAAATTGACATACATATTTTGTAGACAGTGATGATCCTAGATATTTTATTTAGAATTGACATTTTTTTTCGATTTTACATTATATTTTATAGAAGCCAAAAATAATTTACAAAATTGTTTTTTTAAGTCAATTTAATTTTTTTATTTTTTAAAAATCAAACAATACAGTAATACTCTCAATTAGTAAACAAGATTATATTGGTATGAAATCATAAATAAAAAGACGAGAGTCTCTTATCTCAATATTTTGTCTTTACATACTTTCTTAATTTCTTTAGCGGTGATACTATTTGAATTTAAACAAAATTCTATAGCCCCAGTTTATTTTTACGTCCATTAAACAAACTATATGCAAACTGTTAGCAGCGACCATAAATTGAATAGTGCATCCTTCTACAAATAATTTGCAATTATGTTAAAGATTTGCAATTCCAATTCCATGAACTTGAAATTTTGACGAACTAAACTTTAAATACTAATACTCAATGAAATAAAACTGAATCTTGAAGTACGTATTTGAAGAACAACAACTATCATAAACTTTACACAGAGAGAGAGAGATGCATTTTATTTTGTTCATGAAAACAGTCGAACAAGATTAACAGCTTTAAGACAATGAATTATCCAGTGTTTTGCACTATGTGAAGTCAAAACATATGATTTAATGGATTCAAATTTTGACCAATTAAAATTTGTACATAGACAGCAATAAAAATTCACACCTGGTCAACTGACCCCACACTAATGTACATAGCGTGGCCGATATGTAACATCATCTGTCCACTTCCAGAACCAACTTTATATTTAAAAAAAAAAACCAAGTTGATTAGAATAATCAGATTGTTCTTAAATCACCCATCTTTCTTAACACACAGCCTCGCTCAAGTGTTTCCTGATTTAGACTCGCACCAGTTATTTGCACCCTTTGGCTGACAGTTTTCCAAGTAATAAGTTAGCCAGAAGTGCTTGAGAATTGAGATCAAACGAAAATTCCGCATGAATGGGAGGATTAAACACTTCCCTAAACAACAATGGACATACAACACAGCTTCCAGCCTCAGGCATTTTAATCAGAAGCTTCTTTCAAAACTAACAACTCTCATATCACAAGTATCAGATATTACCATATCTGCACCAGAGTCCTAACCTCAAATAAGATAAAAAACATTGGAACCAAAGTTCAATTCACTAAGCTGAAAATCAGCTCCAGCTTCAATCATTTCAGTCACAATAAGCTTACAAAATAAATGGTAACATTAATACTACAAGCACCAGTAATTATTTTTTTGGTCCCGACATCAAATACCATCGAAAACACCTAAACAAAAATTAAACCACCAAACCCTTTCACGAAATTGGAATACCAATACGAATACAAACCAAAATAGAGGGCGAAAGTCACCCTATCAGCAGCGCTTCAAACGCAAGGCTGCAATTGGTGTTCTAGTTTACTCTAGGTGTCGCCCACTCCACACGAAGGATCAGATTATCATACCCATACCCATTAAGCTTCGCAATAGCCCTCTCAGCATCTTCCTTGTTAACAAAATTAACAAAACCAAAACCCCTGCTCATACCAGTTTTCTGATCGATGGCAACATAGACGCGACTCACTGCTCCAAACGTGCGGAACAACTCATGCAAATCTGGCTCGCGAGTGTCTTCTGAGAGGTTGGTGACACGAACTGAGTTCTCTTCGTTTCTGCGCCTCATCTCTGACCCAGCAGGCCTTTCTGCTCCCGCCCTCAAGCTTGGGGGAACATAAGTTCCCTTGGTTGTAGCACCGCCAGAGGCTGCTGCTGCTGTCTCTGACGCAAGGGGTTTGTCGATGAAGGCTTCGGACTGAGGTGCAAGATCCTTGTAGGGGCATCTAGATGTCCAGTGGTCACCTTTCTTGCCACAAGTCCTGCACACCATGAGAACAGCACCTCCTTTTCCAAGCTGAGCCAGGGAGTCTCCTCCGGCCTTGGAATCTTCTGCTTTGGTACCTGTTTGCGGATCCCAGATTAGGCATAAGCAAAATTGGGATACCGACTAGATGAAACAACAGCCAAACCACCTTCATTCAAATAGGAAAACAAGCACTGAAGAGAAAGCCAGAGAAAAAAAAATGATACTCATTTACTGATCAATGCAAATAATTAGAGAAACTAATACTCATCCAGATAGGCAAATTGAAAGTTTTTGGTTTTTTAATCAAAGGACAATCAGAAGGTGATTGTACTTGATTGATAGAACTTTCCCAATCACTCCTATAAGGAAGTTGGGTTTATGCAAAAGTAGGGTAAAGAAAGGTGAAAGGCATTCCAAATCAGGTTTTAAGGACTAGGGGTCTTGAGAAATGTGAAAGGCTTTAAAAACAAGAACATGAATGAGCTTGTTGGTTACTATTGGCATATACAACGGAGCAAGGACTTGCATGAGATACAAGGGAGAACAAGTTCAGTCCCAATAGTGCTTGGGTTTTTCAGTTAAGGGCAGGACAAACTACTAAGAGCTCATCCTTTTCGATGAATCATAGAGCACACTCAAGAGAATGTCCATGAGATGTAGGTTTACCGGGTACAAAAATAAAGTACAAGGAACTCTTAGCTACAAGCCTACAACCATAGTGAGGTGCTCTGAAATCTTAATACTTAAGGATAAGTAAGACCAAGAAAATATATTCATAGGAGGGTGCAAGAATGAAGCACAAGTGAACTCTTGGATAGAACTACGGCGAGAACAGCTCTATGATATAAAAATATTACGATAAGAACAACCAAGACAACATACAGACTGCAACTTTAGCAAAACTAAATGTAGGAGGAACAAAGTGCAACTGGCTGGACCAACAATACCTAACAGTGACCTTTGACATTTGAATCTATAGTGATACGTGGAAAAGTATGGGAGAACATGCCCAACCTGAAGAAGCCCAACCACAGGCCCATTGGCCTGTCTCAAGAAGACCCGCTTTTATTCACTGGACCTAGACTTCAGCCTTACACGCTTGCGACCGAAAGTACCTAACTTGAACTAACCCATCCGAGAAGCTTGGCTCCAAGGTCCTAAGACACAGGAGCCGGATCCAGCTTGCGGGACTGTGTTCGTCCAATACACGGATTCCCATACGACGGTTCCCTAGATTCTTGAGTGGATAAAGGACATGTGTCAACAAGAGACCACAGAACACATGGCCACTGCTATAAAAAGGCAAAGATGGCTGCAGCAAAAGGTAATTCGTCCTCTCTTCCACCAAAAAATCCTAATTTCCTATTCACTCCCTGCTATTGAAACTAACTTGAGCTTCAGAGAGTCATTGAAGACACCCAACCAGTTGTCTCCAAGACTCTCTAACACTTTCTTCTCCAAGTCATTCGAGGTCAGGTCGGCCGGACCAGAATCATACATAATCATATAATATGTAACAAGGGGAGCTATCAGTGGTAACACTGATGAATCAAATTAAGAGCGAGGCAACTAAGGACAGATGATTTGCAGGTTAAGAATGGAGTATGGACACTATCGAGGGCCAACAAGCAAGAAAGCAAGTGATATGACTTCTACATTTAGTCAATAAGCAATGACATATCCAACTCAAAGATGATATAAGCTCAAGAAACACCAACATTGCTTGGTAATAAAGACAGGAAAGGATTTTTTGGTTTATGATAGACAACCAAGGGTTTTTAAAGGGGGGTGGAAATGATAAAACTTCACAATACTGGAATGACATAGAAGGAACATCCTATAGTTAATACTCCAGCCGTCCCATATTGAACGCATAATTTTTTCCAATATTTGTTTCACCAATCAAAAGAACTAATTGATATCATTAATTTGGTGCAAAAAATTTTCAAAAATTATGCACGAAAGTGTTTCAATTTCTTATGCAATTTGACGGCACGAGCTGCATGACTATTGGACATGGATAGAAGATATGGGATGGAGAGGGTACTCAAAACCATTAAATCAGATAACAGGTCACATATTCAGCATAAATGACCAAAACAGCAGACGATCACATCAGTACGTATTGCTGGATCACTCTCAACTAAGAAACTCATTGATGTGTCAGTCTAGTAAATACAAGGGAAAAAAAATGCTCAGCTCAGGGTGAATAGCAGGACATAGTATTTAATCACTCAGCTTGGAAACTAGTTCCCTGATGGATGGTTGCTGAATGTTGTGAAAAAAGATCGACAACACGATGCCAACACTCATTTTAGAATTTACAACAGGGGAGAAAAAGAAACTGTTTGTCATCTATCCGTAAAATCAGCCTTGTAAATTCGTTCAGAACAAAAGTTTAAGAACAATAGGAACAATAGGACAAACGAATTGAATCAATTCCAAAAAAATAGAGACTGGTGGAAAATTTTCACGTAGTCTAATCCAAGAGGGTCCAGCTTGATCTAGTTAATCTAAAGTCTAAACAACACGTACACGTTTTCTACAATTAGTGGCATTCTAAACATAGTCATCCAACAAAAAAATCTAACTTGGAGCGGACATAACTCACACGAAGAGATCAACAATCAACTAAAAATGATAAAAATCACATCTCCAGTGACCAAAATAGAGAAACTAAGATGTAGACAGGAAAAAGGGGAACCTGGGGCGCGAGGACGCTCGAGCAAGATCTCCTCCGTGGAGACCATGGTGAGGCGGGCGCCGACGTCCTCATGGACGGCGTCGCCGAACTTGGGCCAAGACCGCCGCTCGATGGCGCGCTTGCTGAGGCGCGCCTTAGCGAGCTTGCGGACGCGGGTGGTGGTGGTGATCTTGACCTTGTTCCCTTCGTCGTTGAACTTATACTCAATCACCTTCTTGATCCCGTTCTCGTCGGGACCGATCACCTGCCGCGGCGGCAGCAGGAAGTCTAGGTCTTCTCCGTCGTCCTCCAGCTCCCCCCATCGAACTTTGTTCGCTGGCTTCGAAGCTGAACCAGGTCTTTCAAACGCCATGATTGTGATGATTAGCGAAGGATATAGTGAGTAAATTGACTGGTGCTTCTAGGGCTTCCGGGAGGAGGAGACGATAAATTACGAGAGTGGTGTTTACAGTAGATGATTGATGCACCAACCAATTTAATACGACGCCGACTAAAATAATACGACGCCGTACTTAATTGAAATTTCTTAGGCTATATTTAGTAACAACTTTTCTGTTTTGTGTTTTATGTCTTTTATTTTTGTTTTTAAAAAGATGAAAACAAAAAATTTATTTGTGTTAATCTATTTTTAGTTTGTTATATATATAGATAGTGTGTATCTATATATTAAGACTTATATACATATATACATATATCTAAGTATATATCAAAGTATATATATATATATATATACATGCATATATATGCATATATAGATATATATATATATACATGTATATATATACTATATATGTGCATATATACTTATATATATAAGTATATATACCTATATATGTGCATATATAGGTATATATATATATAGTATATGTGCATATATATATACAAGTATATATAAGTATATATATATATACATGTATATATATACTATATATGTGCATATATACTTATATATATAAGTATATATAAGTATATATGTGCATATATAGGTATATATATATAGTATATGTGCATATATATATACAAGTATATATAAGTATATATGTGCATATATAGGTATATATATATATATATATATATATATATATATACATGTATATATAAGTATATATGTGCTCGTACATATAAGTATATATGTGCTAGTATATATAAGTATATACCTATATATGTAGTATATATACGCTAGTATATATAAGTATATATGTGCTCAGGGCCGGCCCTTGGGCAAGGCCCAAGAGGCCCGGGCCTTGGGCCCCCCAAAAATGCCCAAAAATAA
>JABCMJ010011631.1:1954-21979 GCA_014822125.1 Arbutus unedo | reverse complement strand
GAGCTGGAATACAAATTTGAATTATTTTTTTTTTATGGTTGGTTATAAATGAAATCTTTTGGGCTTATTGGTAAAAATTGTGAGATTTTTCTTAAGGATATGTATTATTTATATGTTTGAAATTGAGGGCGTGACATACTAGGTACAGTGGTAGGTTCGATATACAAGTCAATGGGCCTTCGACCCATGTACATGCTGGCCAATCTATACTGGGACAGATTTAGGTTTAGGGTTAGGGATTGATCTACATGTGTTGGGTCGTGAGGTTCGACAAAATCGTATGGCATGCCACGGGCTTTGTTGAGCACACTACTCCAAAATAGGCTGAACCTTCTTTACGATCAACATGTTACCTTGGGTCATGAACTCCACAACTCATGGTGTTCGATCATGTGGTTGAGGGCAATATGCTCGGCATGGCCAAGTGGTGACATTCTCATATTGCGAGCAATTGCCTAGGTAGAGATGGAGGCAAGACAGTTACAAGACATGCAGACATATCTGTCTAATTCGCATGGACGTGGGGCACATGGTAGACGCAACATGATTTACAGTCCATGGGATGACATATCCAGTCGATGCTCCTAGTAGTCTGTTGGGGTTTTGCTCTATAAATACGCTATGGGCATTTCACTTTCATGTACGCACATGCTATCACTCAAGCATTCAAGTTGCTTTTGCTTTCTCTTCAAAAGCTAACTTAAGCATTGGAGTACCCGTCGGAGATCAAAACCCTATTGACACTAATTTAGATTGAGTGTTTTGAAGGAGGTCGAAAGGTGCACAAAGGATTCAATGAGAACCATCAACGTGGAATTCTAGGCTCCACAATTTGGCAACCAGAGTGGGAGTCCCTCCAGCTTCTTGCGTCATTAATCAGCTCTTTTCCATCTTTCAAAGACATGAAAAAATTGTGAATCAAAAAGACAATCATGTAGACCCCAAACCAAATGGGGAAGACAATAGTAGGTGCCAAATCACTCAAACCAGTGATCCTGCCTACCGGTATCCCTACTGAGCTCCATTCTCGATCCTCATCAAGCGCTTGGAGACTTGACTTGTGTGCAAAGATCAACTCCTCTACATGGTGAAGGAAAAGGTGGCATAGTTGAAGGTGGCTATCTAGACCCCTGAGAACAGAGAAAGAACTCGTAGTGGAGGACATAGAAGAAGGCACCAAGGACAAGAGGAGCCACAACAACAAAAGGAGGCACCCAGCCTTAAATTGATAGGGGCAAGTAGCATGATCACATCTCACCTCCCGAATGACGTTTTAGCAATACAGGCTAGGTTCGGCAAGTCTCGATGTATAAGAGATTGGGAAATCCCTCAATCAATTGCAATCTCCTAGTATCCCCATTGAGCACAACTTCATGAGCAACACCAACACACAAGACGCAATTAGGTTAATGGGGTAGAAGGTAGATGGATCATTCCCTTCAGCGTTATTTCCATCAGGAACATTCCCCTTGGCCAAGTCGTAGGGAGGACCTTAGGCGTCAGCTTGAGAATAGTTAGAGGAGGCTGGCCGAGCAAGAGGTTCAACCGATAAGGTCCCATTGCGACATCATCCATGAGCTGCTAATCTCCTCCCATTTCATTAGGGAGATTGGTGTTGTATGTTTGCCTCTGGGGTTCAATCCCCAAAATTCATCAAGTATAACCCCAAAATGGATGCCTACACCCACCTGGTGCACTTTAGGCAGATGAAGTCACTTTACGACATTGAGGACGCACTCATGTGCAAACTCTTCCCATCTAGCTTAGGATACCTTGAATTGCTTTGGTTTGAGATTGATTCCTTCATTCAAGGAGTTTTCCCTAGCTTTCTTTTCTCAGTTTATGGCGAGCAACCAGCAAAAGAAGGAGGTTAATTACATGTTCAACCTTAGAAAATCAATTAATGAATTGCTCTGCAATACACCACTTGGTACTATGAATTCTTCAATGAGATGCCCATATGATTTAGCCATCACCATCACATCATTCAAGTTGGGGTTGAAACAACGAAGCCACATCTTCAAGGACCTCATGTTATTCAACCCAATCGATATGGATGACCTTATGTGCCAGATTGACAAGCACTGGTGAGTCGAAAAAACCTGAACTTAACGCAGGCAGGCTGAGCAAACCCTTCCTAAAAAAGAGAAAAGAAAATAAAAATGGAAATGGGAGAAGGCTAGGTGTCAACATAGTGGCGTCCGACTAGAAAAAGAGACCTTAACCTCACGAGTTTGCTATCACGAAAATACTATTCACCATGTCGACATATGTCCTGCTAAGGAAGATTGAGCATGAGCCATTCTTAGAGTGGCCGAGGAGGTCGCTCAGGGACCAAAAGAAGAAGATAGACTCTCCCTACCATTGCTCATACCACAAGGATAAGGGGAATCTAACTATAGGGTGTTGAGTGTTCAAGGACTTCCTTGAAAAGCTAGTGGCCGAGGGCCACTTGAAAGAATATATAGATGAGGAAAACATCAAGGCTGGACCTACTTAGCAGCAAGAGAGGGACAACACCACCGAGATCCATACCATCAATGTTATCCACATCATGGTGGACAACTATCAAAGAATGCCTCCTAACAGAAATAAAGCAGGCAGCCTCAGCCAAGATGGTGATGTCTGTCACTTCAAGATCCAAACATCTACGTGCTACGACACTGGCAAAACGTCTTATCACATTCTTGGACAAGGATCTAGAGCATCTACAATTGCCACACAACGATATTGTAGTTGTCGCTTTTTACCTCAGCAATTGCTTTGTTTGTAAGTGCTAGTGGATTAAGGCTGCACGACCAATGTCATGTATTGTTCGTTCTTCAAAGAGCCCGAACTCAAGGAGTTAAACTTGGAGCAAGGTGTAGTGCCATTGGTAGGGTTCAACTCAACTCCTTCCTGACCACTTGGGAAGATCAAGCTACCAATCCATGCGTGCTAAGTAACTGTCAGGATGGAGTTCGTAGTGGGGGATGTACTGAGCCCCTACAATGCTAACTTCAGTCAGTATGGCTGCACAAGCTTTAGGCTGTGGCCTTAACTTATGATTGGGTCATATGGTACATGAGGACCCACAACCAAGAGGAGATATTGCGGACCAACTTGCTGCTAAAAAGTGTTGGTCAAGTTAAGCCCAAAGCACGTGCACTGGGTGGAAGTACGTAATGCCCCAGTACTCCAAGACATCAATAGAGATGCCATAGCAAAAGCTATGGATAACCTGGTCACTGTGTCGGCTAATAACCCAAGGTCCAATAGGACTTTCCTATTCGGATCCAGCATGAAAGATGCCAAAAGGGGACCATTGGCGGATTTTCTTCAAGAACTTGGAGGTGTTTGCTTGGATGACCTACAAAATGTGAGAGGTTGGCCCTTTTTTCACCATTCGTCATCTCAACATCGACCCAGCCTAATGACCAATCATTTAGAAGCCATGACATCTAGTGGTAGCACACACTGAAGTTGTCATTTAAGAAGTCGATGGACTATTAGAGGTCAAGGCTGTACAGGAGGTGCCGTACCAAACATGACTTGTGTGACACCCCAACTAGGCTATGGTGCCAATCTAGGAGATGGAGTCTCAATGGGACATCAAGATGGGTGGTCAAGGGTACCACATCACTTGGTGGATGTAAGTTTGGTAGTATTTATAAGATCATGAACCTTTCTTGTACAAGGCCTTTTAAAAAGCCGTTAGGGTGCCAAAATCAATTGGAACTTCACAGTTAAAAGTGCTTGTGCTAGAGCAATCGAAGGATGGGTGATCTACTGGGCAGTCCATGGGGTTTGGACAACCAAAGCGGATAGTATTGTACAAGGCAGGAATGGGTCATTACAAATGGTATCAGAGCCTGCACTAATCAAAATTGTAAAAAATTTCCGCCCCACATGAGGACGTGTGTTCCTAAGTGGGAGAGATTGTGACACCCCAACTAGGCTGTGGTGCGAGCTATGAGGCTAGCGTCCAAGAGATGGAGTCTTAGTGGGATGTCTAGATGGGTGGTCAAGGGGTCCCACATCGCTTGGTGGATGTAAGTTCTGTAGTATTTATAAGATCATAAACCTTTCTTGTACAAGACTTTTTAAAAAGCCATGAGGGTGCCAAAGTTTATTGGAACTTCATAGTTAAGCATGCTCATACTGGAGCAATCTAAGGATGTGTGATCTATTGGGAAGTCCATGGGGTTTGTACAACCAAAGTGGACAATATTGTATATGGCGGGAGCTATCATGGTCAAGAAGAAGAACAAGAAATGGCATGTTTGAGTTGATTACACAAACCTCAACGACCTTGCCCGAAGGATTATTTCCCACTATCTACAATGGATGAACTAGTGGACTCCACGATAGGGCATGCCCAACTCAACTTGGTGGATACCTATAAGGAGTACCACCAAATTACCATGAATGAGCCAAACAAGGAGAAGACAGCCTTCATCAGCCCCTGAGGTTGTTCTACTATAGAGTCATGCCCTTTGGCCTAAAAAATGTAGGGGCAACATACTAGAGAATGGTCATTCATATGTTTGGCAGGAAGCTTGGTTATAGAATGGAAGCATATTTTCATGACACGGTTATCAAAAGCCAGCAAGAGGCAGACTATCTCACTAACCTTTAGGAGGTTTTCAACATCTCAAAGTAACACACACTATGCCTCAATACATAGAAGTGCACCTTTGGCATTGTCTCATGACAGTTCCTCGACTTCCTAATCACAAATAGGGGCATTGAGACCCTAGCCAAATAACCGCCATCAACCATCTTAAGGCTCCTTGCACCATCAAAGGGATTCAAAGACTAGTTGACATGGCTACCGTACTAAACAGATTCATCAGCCGATCGTCCATTAAATACCGACCATTCTTTGAACTCCTCAAGAAATGCAACAAATAAGCTTTAATTGGAGTCTTGAGTGCGATTGAGCACTTCAGGAGTTGAAATAGTACTTATCCATTGCACCACTACTCACCACACTGAGGGACCTGGAGGAGCTCTACATCCACGTGGTTGTCCCTCAACATGCAATTAGCTCGATGCTTATATGCAAGGAGGGCAAGGACTATCTCTCTATTTGCTACACCGACAAGACCATGATTAGTGCCGAGACTCGGTATCTTCCCTCAGAGAAACTTACACTAGCCTTGGTCTTAGCATTGAGGAAACTAGCTCTGTACTTCCAAGCACACAGTATGATAGTGCTGATAGAGTACCCCTTAAAGGCTCTTTTTTGCAAGGCCAACCTATCAAATAGGATTTAAAAGTGGGCAGTAGAGGTGGCCAACTTTGATATCCAGTACTGGTTGAGGATAACAATCAAAGGATAGGTCCTAACAGATTTCATAGTAAAATTCACACCGAGCATAAGCAGACAGCCCCAGATGTTGAATGCTTAGCCAACCAATATCGGGCATCATAAGCTCCTCTACGAAAACTTTTGGAAGCTCTATGTTGGCAGAGCTTTTAATAACCATGAGCAAGGGCAATGGCAGCCATAATGTTTTCCTCCCTAAGTGGAGTCTTACACGAGCACACCTTCAACATAAACTTTGTAGCCTCCAACAATGAGGCCGATTGAGGCATTGTTGGTGGAGCTCTACATAGTCGTAGCAATGGGTGTTGAGGATGTAGAGGCCTAAAGTGACTCTCAATTGGTGGTCAACCAGCTATCTGAAGAATAGAAAGCCCAGTACAATAGGATGTCTCAGTATGTGGAGGAAGTATAGAAGTTGAGCACTCAGTTCAAGTAGTTCAACCTTGAGCAAGTCGCAAGGCTACAGACCGCCCATGTCAACGATCTTGCAAGACTGACATCAACACTCAGCACCAAGGGACAAAGGACAAAGGATAGTCTCTGTGGACAGCCTTCCTAGACCGAGAATTGAAGGTGAAGAAGATGTGGATAAAGTTCATTGTGTTACCATCGGTCCTAGTTGGATACACACAATTGTAGTCTATCTCGAATAAGGTGTCCTAGCAAAGTACTGAAGGGAGGCACACAAGATAGTTCACAAAGCAATGCAATGCTAACTCGACCCAGGTTTCAAGCTTTACTGGAGGTCATTCTCCAAACCATACCTTCTCTACATACATCTAGAACAAACCGAAGCAGTCCTCTAGGATCTCCATGCTAGCAGTTACGGCTATCAGTCAGAAGGAAGGTCACCTATACACCAAGTCCTAACACGGGGGTACTAGTGCCCAAACATGAATAATTAAGCAAAGAAGCTGGTCCGAGCGTGTGATCAACGTTAGAGGTTCTCACTCCTTCTCCACCAGCCTACCAAATAGTTCAATCATCTTTTGAGCCCTTAACCATGCATTTAATGGCGACTCAACATCGTTTGCAAGTTTCTAGTAGCACCAGGGGCTCCAAGTTCCTAACCATGGCCACCGACTACTTCATTGAGTGGCTGAAAACCAAGCCTCTAGTCACTATTTAAGATTGAAATGTAACAAGGTTTGTCTAAACAAACACCATCTGACCGTTCGGTGCTCCTTATGCCTTCGTCTCAAACTATGGGAGTCAGTGCGTAGGGACCTCTTTAAGGATTTATGTGCCTAGCAGAGGATTTGGTTCTACAAGTCCACTGCTTCCTATTTCCAATGCAACGGGCAAACCGAGGCTTTCAACAAAACCATCCTTGGTGGAATAAAGAAAAGGATTCTAGTTATGAAAGGAAGATGGGTTGATGAGTTGTATAGTGTTCGTTGCGCATATTGGACGATACCTTGATGGTCTGTTGGCCGAACACCCTTCTCATTGGCATTCATTATGGAGGTTGTCATATCCTTAGAAATTGGTCTCTCAACAATGAGGGCCAAAGACCTGAATTCGGATGTCGTCGACCAGTCAATCTCTATGGCACTCAACCTGGCAGAAGAGCATAAAGACTCAGCCAGAAGCAGGATAGCTACCTACCAACATGAGCTATCCGAGTGCTACAAAAAAAGGTCAGCTCTTAACCTTTCCACCCGATGACGTCATTCCCAAGAAGGTGTTTGGCATCAAGAAGACTCACAAGCTTGGTCCTAAATGGGAAGGTCCCTACTGGGTGACTAAGGTTGGCGTAGTTGGCTCATATCGATTGGAAGAGCTAGATGACAAACTCACTAGCACATATCACTATGGGGCATCGGTTGTACATTTTCCAAGCTTTATTAATAAACCGTATGTACTTCACCACCGATGGAATTGCTAGACATCGAGTGCCTTGGGTCTATTCTAAGCACAAATCCTCAATCCTTATCGAGGAACTCGTGATTTAGTGAAATTGCCAAATCCTAGTGGTATTGCCGGATATCGGGCACGATTGGTGAATTTGTTGTACTCTCAAGGCCCAAGGTCAATTTTAAGTATTTTCGAAGTTTTAACTCAAGGTGGATTTGTCGTACTCTTAAGGGTCATTACTTAATTTAAGAGTTTCCCCAAGTTTTAATGTATAGTGTTAGTTTCGGAGTCACCACCAACCAACAACAAGGCAGGCTCGCTAGTGACTAGGGAAAAGAAGCTCCTATAAATGAAAACATTCAAAGAAAAATTGATTCTTTCCATTTAATTAAAACAACAAAAAAGATAGACATACAAAAATAGATACATTCAAATACAGGTCCGATACCGCTCGGGACAAAACTCTTACTAAGGTATAACAAGTCACGATGTCATTCTAGAGTCGGTGGTGGATTCGTTTCGCCCTCGATAAGGTCAACAACTAGAGTATCATAGGAAGGAGTTGATGCATTTGGAGGAGGCAAAGAGGCTTCAGTCGGAGGGGTAACGAGGAATGACGTGGTGAAGGCTCAACTCTGTCAGCACCTGGGCTTCCATTATGGCTCTAGAGACCAGAAAAAGTTTTCGTTTTAATAAATGAATGTTCAAAACACTATTGGGCATTTGACTTATGCATATTAAGTGAATTGGGGTCAATGTGTAATGTGATAAAAGCTTGGGACTTGTAAGTAGCATGTTTGCAATGTTAGAGGTTAAGTGTAATTGTGGGATTTGTTTCAAAAATATATATCAGACATGTTTTTATTTAGAAACCCATCTTCCTCTCTCCCTCTTCTCCCTAACATATCTCCCCTCTCCCAAACCTCAAACTCAAATATTTTCTCGTACATCAAATTCCCCTTCGAGCATTCAAGAATCCTTCATTTTCATAAGATATCTCTAGTTTGATCGTGTTTATTCTCTTAGAGGAGGGGTATTCGAAGATTTCTTGACTTTTAGAGTCAGGACTAGCATTTGGAGCTTAAATCTTTTTATCTGAAACTTGAAGTGGGGATTTCTTACCTCTTCTATGCTTATATGATTTGACTTGGGTGCTATTTGAACTTATTTTGTTGTTTTGGAAGTTGGGGAAGGGTTTAAAAAATAATCTACAAAATTTGTGTCCTTCGCAACTAACTCCATCCAAATGAATTTGAGACCCATCCGAATGGAATTGTCCATTGCCTTGTTTTGATGTCAAGATCTATTTGGATGAATTTTTATTCCTTCAGAATGACTTGCCATCCGGATACTTTTTCTTGTTCTATCCAGATTACAATGGCTTTGACTCTTTCAATTTTGATTTCATCCGGATGACTTTCTAGCCCATCCGGATGTATTTCACCACTGTCTGTTTTAAGATCTGGATGCCCCTTTTGCATTCATCTGGATGACCCTACAGTTGGATTGTCCATTCCATTAATCCTAATCAGATGTCCTATCTCCCCCATCCGGATGTAGTAAACTAAAATGTAAATGTCGAAGTGTAGAGTTTGAAGTACAATGTTCCTCTTATTCATTAACTAATATAAATGTGAGTCAATGATATGTTATGAATGAGAGATTATGATTATGAAGCAAGTGATGTAAAATGATATTAGTACGATGAAATGGGATTGATTTGTGACCCGTGAGAAACTTGGACACTTAAACAACGTGATGTATGAACTAGAACCTCTTAGGATAATACTAGGATGATTGAACTAGACTCTTTTGAGAATGCTAGGAAAGCTTTGAACTAGACTCCTGTACGAGAATACTGGGGGAATGAACTAGACTCCTACGGGAATGCTAGGCATGACATGCTTGACTCGGAATATGAGAACGTTGAATTGACATATGTGATATGGAATGTGATAAATGGTCTAATGGTGAACTTATAGACATTATGAAATGGATTGATATGCTCTCGATGTATTCTTTGTGTTCGTATATGATCATGCTAGAGTAGTGCCTCTATGTTTACTTGTTATGCCATATCATTTCATTTTCACATAAGATTGGCATAGGTTTTCATACTGGACATTGTGGCTAAATCCTTCCTTCCTTTCAAGTACCACTTCAGAGAATTAGCATGCAGTGTTTGACATGTTTGGTTTGGCATATTTTTGAAAGCCTTCATAGAAGAATTATTTAGCATCTTTTGGGTCATTTTTTGAAAGATGTAATGTAACTCTTATTTTGATTCATATGACTCAACCAATGCAACACTTTAAGTATATTGATTTATTATGATGGCTATCGGGTTGACATGACTCTCCTTTGTAAGTTATTTTGAAACTAAAATCTTTTACCTCATCACGAATGGTTATTTTGGGCACTTACATGAGTCTTGTAAGGACTTTATTGTTGAAATTATATATTTTATTTGTGTTGAAAATAGTAGGCGTGACAATGGTCTGGAGGCAACTGGCGTTGAATACATTTTCTACCAAGTCGGCTACCTCAGTATTGATGGGGACCATCTATTCCATATACTTTGTGTTGCATTAGGCCCATGCGTCATCATAGCCTCTGGTGTCGTCCTCTTCATGTTTTGCAATAGTTTGCCACTTTAACTTCAACTTCAAGCATGACCTATCTCTCCTCCTTCCGAGCTTCAATAGCATCTTTTAGGGTAGAATTTCTCTCATTCTTCATCTTTTCATGCACTTCATGCTTGCGGTTAGCTAGCCTTTAGATACTCGTATTTGATGGGCATGTCTTATCAGACCTGACTTAACAACCACCATGTGCTGACACGCCTGCACAACAGTACAACAATGTTTGGTATAGTTAATGGGGAAAGGAAAATCATAAGCGAGAAGGTTCGGCCATACCTTCACTCCATGCTTCACCATTTTAATTAAAGCACTCTGGAGGTCCTTCAACAGGTTCTCCTAGTGCTTGGTAGCAACATTCCCTAGGCAAGTGCGAGGGAAACGTGTTTGGTTGTATCAACTAAATCATCAACCGACAGTGGTCGGTCACTAAGTATGAGAGAGGTGACAAACTATTTCATGATGACATGAAGGGGATCGGTATGCCTTGTCTGCTCAGTGGTATAATTAATGGGGAAAGGAAAATCACAACGGAGAAGGTTTGGCCATACCTTCACTCCATGCTTCACCATTTCAATCAAAGCACTCTCGTGGTCCTTCGATAGGTTCTTCTGATCCTTGGTAGCAACATTCCCTCAGCAAGTGCGAGGGAAGCATGTTTGGTTGTATCAACTAAATCATTGACCGACAGTGGTCGGTCATTGAGTATGAGATAGGTGACAAACTATTTCACGATTACACGAAGGGGCTTGATGTGCCTCATCTGGTCATTGGTGGTTTTCTGGAAGTAGAGAGAATCAAGACTATTTCTCCCTTGGTCACGAGCCCCTTCATGTCATCAGCGGTTTTTTGAAAGTAAAGGGAATCAAGACTATTCCTCTGTCAGTCTGCGGGAGGGATTCCTTCTCATTCTTTGCAATGGTGCCTTTCTAGGATTAGGTTTGGCTTGTGGTTGGCTGGTGCAGCAGTTCTAGCAGTCAATCTTAGCATTTGCACACTCTTTGCTTTCCTTAGCATTGTTATTGTGACATCTTCAAGCAGTTGTCTTATGTAGGGGTTGCTAAAACTTCAGAACAGGGCAGGGTTATAGCTTGATGATGTTTTAGCACTAGGTACCTTGATCACAGTGTTAGGAGTCGATTGGCCCCTCGTTTCACTAATAATGTCAAGTGGAGGGCTGAAATGGTATATTGCTTCTAGACTTGTTAGGGTAGGAGCACGTTATTCAATAGGTTGTTCTGGGTTATTGAAAGCGTTTGCTCAACCGCTTGTGCTAGCGATACTATTTGAGTCAGCTCAGCCCTTCAATTTACCAACGACAAATTCCAATTCTCCTCTCATGATGACAAACTCGTTGGCATATTGGTCAGAGTCTAGAAATTTCCTAATAAGATTCTTCTTGGTAGCTTGGCAAGAGAGGTATTTCCTTTTGGTAAGTTGGGTTTGTACTTACGTAGTAAATACTGAACAGGTCTTCCATCTCGAAGGGAATGCTAAACTTTTCCTTTAGTTCAATTATCCCCATTACTATTTGGTACGAGTTAATGGATAGGTGGGAGGTGGTCAGGTTAAGGGTCGACATTACCTATCTAAGGATGCGGTGAAGGGAGAACCGAACAACCCTTCTATTGCTGCCATCAATGGCATGATAATTTTCTACTCATTAGTCTGGGGGGCTCTTTGCTCGGTCGATCAAATCCACATACACGTACTTCAATATGTTGTAGGCTTCAAGTAATTCAGCCATACTTTGGCATCTATGAAGTACTTGGTGGATCCTGTTTCCTCAACATTTGACCACTCAAAAGGGAGGCTTGACTCTGACCCGTTTGTGCCAGACATCAACACTTAGCAAAGTGAACCTTAGCCTCGGACATTCTATCAAACAGTGCATGAGTGACATGAAAAATAGAAAAAAAAATTACATCATAAGAGGTACGGTCTAACGTAAGCAGGGTTCAGTCATTTGGTGAGACCACTTACTGATTATTGAGGCTGATGTGATAGCCCTATGCGTAAGAGCCCGAAAATTTTTTGTTTTTATTTTATAATCAAAATATCGTTAATGACTTCAGATTTAAAGGTTTTACATGAAATGGGTGATTGAGTATAGGTGAGGTGAAGTAAGAAGTGAAGGAGGGGTGAAAAACCATCGAGTTAGGCCTTAGAATCATCAGATCAAGCCTTAAAACCATCAAGTCAGATTCAAAAACTATCGGGTCAGATTTGGAAACCATCCAGTCAGGTTTGGAAGGCTTGAAAATCATCCAATTAGGTTTGAAAATCGTCCAGTCAGCTTTGGAAACCGTCAAGTTAAATATTCCAGTCAGATTTGAAATTTTGCCTGAAATTTTGAAATTTTAAGTTAGTGAGTAAATCTGACCGATCATATTCTAGACTATCTGGTCAAATCTTCCAGTCAGGTTCTAAACGTGCGTTTTAAAGGAAAAAAATCAGATTTTTGGAAGAAATGATCTAACTTTTCAAAAGGTGTTTTCTCTCTCTCTCTCTCTCTCTCTCTAGGGGTCTTCTTTCCCATCAAATCCCAACTTCAAAACTTAAATCCAACACTAAATCTATCAAATTCTTTCGAGATTCTCAACTCATATCTCAAGATTGGGTGATATCTCAGGCTTGAAGGCATGATTTCTCTTGGAGGAATTTCATTGGAGCTTCATCACCTCCGTTGGAGTTTGGATTTTTGAAGATCAAGCTTTTGAGCTAATATCTTAAGGTAGGGATATTTTCTCTTCGATCTATGAGTATTTCTCTTCGATCTGTGAGTATTCTACATATATTGGCCCATATTGATTCATTTTGATCATTGTAAGGATTTTGTTCAATATTTCTTCATATTGGATTTTTCTTTGGATTTGAGGATCGAGTGTTGAGTTTTGGTATCTATTTACCATCTTTCTTGTTTTGCGGGGATAATCTCTTCCTAAGATCGAGTTACCTATGAGTTTGGTTGAATCGTGTTTGAAGATGATGTAGGTGAGTTGACCATGATTTGTGGCGTGACACACGAGATTCTATCCTTTTTATTTATGGTTGGACTTTGTCAATAATGAGTGTTAATTGGATAGCCATAACCGTATGGGTTGTGAAATATCTACATATATCTATATGTATGTATGTATATATATCATGAACTTGTAATCTCTCATGCATTCAACACAATGCATTTTGGTCTAGCCTCCATGAGGAGATGTGCTAGTGATTGATTAATTTTGGTCTAGTCTCCGTGAGGAGATGTGTTAGTGATTGATTAACTATGGTCTAGCCTCCATGAGAAGATGTGCTAGTGATTGATGAATTGTGGCTCTGCCTTCGCAAGAGACATACTAGTGATGAACGAAAATAAATTATACTAGTCTCCTTTGGGAGTGGTGCTAGTTATGAAACTTGTCTAGCTTTTTGAGAAAAATGTGCTAGTCAGATGACATATCTTGTTGGGCCACCTTCGGGTGAGGTGATGTTGGTGACAAATGAGTTTGAATAGAACATATAAAACAATGTAATGGTTAATGAAAGTTGGCTACATTCCCGTGAGAATCGTGTTAGTAAGTTACTACATCTTATTTGGCCACCTTCGAGTGTAGTGCCAGTGTAGATTATTGAAATTGAATAGAACGTATGAGAATATTTTCTAGTTCCTTTGGAAAGTCGTGCTAGTAAATGATATAGTTTGTCTACCCACCATTGGGTCAGAGTTAGGAGTCACGACGGACATGAAGCATGAGATCTGGACCAAGAATGGGTTATGAGAACTATTAAATTAAGTAGTAATGTTTTCACCTGATGATTGATGTGAATACAAGTTAGATATGGCATTATGATAAATGGAAATGGCCACGAGATACGTTGAAATGCATTGATGTTGAGATGACTTGTAGTGATTGACAAATGACACGTTGACAGAGAGCTATTCATATGCCTCCATTGTTTATTTCTTCTATACGCTAAAGTATTTGTTGCTCTTGTGACTTAATTATTAACTTTCCATTGACTGTTGAAATTGTGTAGAACTCTATGACAGATTATGAGTGAAGGTTGTATGATGCTTCATGATGGAACATAGACCATTATTTTGATACGTTGTTAAATGAAAATGATAGATTGTGTATGAGGGGAGTTATGGAATATATGGTCTATGTTGTGTGAATGGAGCTAGGTGATAATTATGTGACACATGACTTATGTGGACACTGATGCGACATGAGGTGGTCCTTATGAGGCACACGATATACATGAATATTGAATTAAGCTCCTTTGGGTATACCACGAGTGTGTGAACTAGACGCCCTCTCGGGGGTACTAGGAATGGAATGTGAAAATGTACTGAGTTTCTCAGGGTATACTAGTAGGATACTAGGTCCCTTCATGTAAGTATTAGGAATGACGTAGATTGGTTCCATTAGAGAGAAAGTCTGGTACAACAACTTGACACTTAATGATAATTTGTTAATGACGCACGTGAGTTAGGGTATGAATTAAATGAAATGGGAGATTATGAATGATATTGATAGTCTCCTATGGAGCATGCTAGGGAATGTGGTAGTGTACTGTCTCCTCCGGGAGAGTGTCAGGAATGACGATGCTATAGTTAGCTACCATTTGGTGAGGTGATAGCGCTTACAAATAAATCACGATGAGAAAAATGAAATGACTTGTGTGAGTTGGGTATCGATCAAATGGTAAGTTAGATACAAAGTCAATGTCATAGATTGTTGAGAGTTTGGAAAAATTAGGAGACTTTCGGTGATCTTGTTGAATTGAGATATGATGTTTTGATGCTTGATGAAGGACATGAGTATACTTATGAGACATGAAACATGAGGGATAACTACATGTGTGCATACGTAAGGATACGAGGGTTGGTTTGACAGTAGAGAAGCATGAGTTGTGTTATGGCTAATGTGCTGGTACAATGTGACGATCAATGAAAAATGACCCGGTATCGTGAATCGGTTAATAGAGAAGCATTGGTATTGAGAAGTGGCTGATGAAATTAACGGAACGCTGTTGCAAGATGGTTGAGTGTGTCGTTTATGCTTATCTGGTGATTCTTATAAGTTCCTACTTGTTTATTGTTTGTTGATCATATTATATGTCATTCCAAATCATAGTCACATGGCATAGGCGTAAACATTCCTATTGGGCTTTGTAACTCACCCTATTATTTTACAGGTATTGTTCCGGACGCTTTGCATGAAGCACGAGTGATGCATGGTAGGATGCATATTTCGAAGATTTGATAGGAGATATTCAACATCTTGAAAGTGATTTTTTTTTTTAAAGATGTAAACTAACTTACTTTCGAATTATTTCTCATGTTTGAAAAGAAATGTAAATGTTTAAAAGTTGATAATTTATTTGGATATATGTAACGAGTTGAAAATTTGCCCGCTTTGGTATAACCTGCTTAAACGTGACTTTTGAAGGTATCTTGTATAATAAAATGATTCGGGATATTGGGTTGATCATTGAGCGTTGTGAGATTTTATTTATGATAAATTATTTTAATAACATGTTGAAAATTGAGGGCGTGACACTATGGTTATCAGTTTGAAGGTTTTCTTAGAAATAAAATAAATCACATACAACGCGTTGAATTGACTGGAAGATAAGATGATCTATGAGTTACAATGAGTAAGAGGACAAATTTCTGTACTTAGATGAAGTAGACGAGGCTAGATCGTTGCGAATATGAATTGAGAAGATTGGATTGGAAAAGGATTCAAATGCAACAGAGTTTCAACTTGGAGAGCGAGTGAGCGCGTAGCCTTTTATATCGTGGCATGATTTTCAAAAGAGTTTCATGGGAAAGTAAAAAGGTTCAGCTTCCACCATTGGATCGACAACCTGTGTCATGATCTAGGGAGCAATGATTCATGCCACCAATCGTGACCGCCGCCAATGATTTTCTCTAATTATAAGTCGATGCCACCAATTAAATGACACCACGTGGATTGCACCTATTAGTGCATGGTGTCAAGCTTCGGCCATTGTTTGTTCAATTTCTCTCACGAGTCAATGCCGAGTAGAGAAATTGAGAGGCTATTATGGTAGGCTGGATATACAAGTTAATGGGCCTTTAGCCTATTTAGAGGCTCGGCTCAATTGTGCTAGGATCGAACTGGATTAGACCTAGGGATTGATCCATACGTGCTGGGTCATGAGATTTAACAAAGCCGTCTGGTGTGTGCGTGCTATGGCTTCCGTCGAGTGCATGACTCCAGAATAGACCGAACCTATTCTACGGTCAGCATGTTACCTCGGGTCATGAACTTCACAACTCATAGTATTTTGTCATATCACTGATCGCATTGCCAAGTGGTGATGTACCTTCTACATTGTAGACAGTTGCCTGGGTAGACATGGAAACGAAGTAGTTACAGGATATGCAGACATGTACATCCTATTTGCATGGACATGGGGCACATGGCAAAAGTGTCGTGATTTGCGGTCCGCGGTGAGACATTTCTGACTTATGCTCCCAGCATTCTACTGGGACTTCGCTCTATAAATAATCTATGGGCACTTCATTATCTGGTACGCACATGCTCTTGCTCAAGCTTTTAAGTTATTTTTGCTCTCTCTTCAGAAGTTAACTTAAGTATAGAGTATCTGTCAGAAAGCCAATCTTGATCGACACTAATTTAGATTGTGTTTTGCAATAAGTTGAAGGATTCACAAAGGTTCAACTAGAAGTATCAAAGTAGCATTCTAGGCTTCACAGATACATAACATTTGTATTTACATAGCAGGTTCACGGAGAAAATTGATGAAGTGTTCGGGGCTTAATTGGTTTTAACGCCAACCAAATAAGTGATGACCTGACAACTAAAAGTTATCCAAAACTAATCAATAGCACTACATTTTGATAAATTAACCTCCCTGTTTCCGAATATGTCTTCGGTATTAGTTTTACTTATTTACCATCGGATGTCGGATTAGTTTACTGATATCTCAACTAATCTTGTTGAGGCCGTGAATCTACCGGCTGAATAAATCTCAAAAGTTTCAAATATATATTGTCTTACGCAATACCTGTGTAAGTAAGCCAAAGGTAAATACACATCATTTATATGTATTTCATTTGAGCATTGTTTCCCTTGGAATTCAAACAATATACGACCTCGAAATCCTGTCTCTTGCAAATCAGATTTGACAAATTAGAGATTACGGATTCAACGTTAATGTGACACCGGAAATTATGTGTGTGTGTGTATATATATATATATTGGATTTGCAGAAATATATGGCGAGAATGAAAAAGACAGTACATTTACCTACTGTGGCTGAATTGAAGGTGGTCATCCCAGGCTGGCCCACATTTAGTGAGCCTGAAATGACGGTTTTACCCATCCCATCACCCAAAAACACCACATTTTTCTTCTCCAGTGGAACCCGCACTGTCTCATTGTACAACCCTTCCTTTATCCGAATCACGAACTTCCTCTCCGTCTCGTTACTAGGCGCAGCATTCACCGCTTCCTGCACCGTCTTATACTCGCACTTTATCTCGTCACCTCCGCCTCCCTTGCACACGGTCACGTTCGCCGTCAACCCAGACGGAAACCCGCCATTAAACCCCATTGCCGACTCATCACCACCTAACCCGCCAACATATTCCCAAAACCCGTCTCGCTCCGTTAGGGGCGGGGCCCACGACTTGGTATTGTTCCTGTAAATATCGTACGACCTTATGATGCTCAATGCCTCGCTGGTCACGTTAACCACGGTTTGCATATACAAAACCACTCCTTGGACACTCTCAAGATTACTACCCGTCTTGTTCAATCCGGAAAAACACAGGGATTCGTAAACCAAGGCCGCGCTCATCCAAGCTCGGGCGTCCTTAATCTCACCACGTGGCAAAGCATCGACCGTCGACTCCTGGCGGTACTCGGCATTACGGAGCACCTCCAGGCACGTTTCTGCCGCCCTCGAGACCTTCTCATCCTTTGTTGCCTCTTTTAGGATATCGGCAATCGCAGATTGGGCAATTTTGACATTTCTGATACAGATGCGGGTTGCTTGCTCGAGCAATTGGATTGGGGCGTAGTAGAGATCGGGAGAGGAAGGGTTTCGTGGGGCAGATAATGTGGCTGCACATCCTATCGGATCTCTTGTTGCTTTGCATGCTTGGTTGATGGACACCGACGTGGGTCCGATGATGGGTTGTGCCCGTTTTGGTGATTGTTGAGGGGGCTGGTCGGCGGGATGGTGATGGCAGGTCATGTAGAAGATGGAGCCTGCGGCGATAACAGCAATCACGACGACGGTGGCACCAGCGATGCAGAAGTGCTGCCCCATTGAAATTAGGAGGTGTAGATTTAATTTTGTTGGACGATCAATTAGCGGATTTTCACGTATTCAAATCATGCATGCAGAGATGGGTGCATGCATGCTCCGGATACGTAGCTTTTCGGTCTGGAGGATTTGTTGGAGATAAATACTTGAAGGCGAAGACTAAGGAGAGAAGATTGAAAATCTCTAAATAATAATAAGCAAAGAGGCTTGGTTTTTTTAATGGAAATTTAAATAAGTAATAAGAAATAATAATAATAATAATAATAATAATAATAATAATAATAATAATAATAATAATAATAATAACAATAAGATGTAGTTTTTTAAAAAAAAAAATTAAAAAATTTAACTTTTTATGTTCGCATCAATTATTTATTTATTTATTTATAAGAACTCATAAAATTAGAGGTTGTAATTAGTTTTAGAATTTATCAATTAGAGCACAGTTTAAATTTTAAATTTTTTAAACCAATACATTTTTTATCTTCACACAAATTATTTATTTAGTTTATAAGAATCCATAAAATTAGAGATCACATTTAGTCTTAAAATTTATCAATTAAGCTACAATTAACATTTCAATTTTTTTTAACCATTCACAGAATCAGACCAAAAGAATCACACCGTGTCTTTTGGCCAATTATTTTGTAGCTTGTTAGTTTGTATTTATGAGAATAATTTAAAAAGTAAATAATTACGATCAATTTTTTTTATAAAAGTTACTAAAACTAAAATAATTTAAAATAGAATATTTATTTGAATTAATTTTGATCCTATGAAAAATATAACCGATTCTTTCATTTCTTTGGACTATTGGCCATTCACGGGGAGTTCCGGGTTTAATACCGATATTTTAGCAACAAATACAATAGTTAAAGCTAAATTGTTAACGTGATTAAAGTTAAATTGTTGTATTTTAACTTTTTTCAAGCTCAATTTATTTATTTCTTAATTTTTAAATTTCTCCCAATGCGATTTATTTATTTATTCTTTTTGTTGATTCCTTCCATCAAGACAAATCAATAATATAAAAAAATAACTCAAAATAGTTAAACGCTGCAAAAACTTGAATAAACACAAAAAGAAATAATCGAAAAAGAAAGTTAAGCCAAACCTATCCTGTTTGGCCTCATATTCTCTTTAGATTTTTTGTTTTCGTTATTTATTTTTCTAGTCATGACGAACGAATAATTCATAAAAACTTGATGCTAAACTGAAAAATTTAAAATAAAATAAAATAAAATAATAGGAACAAAAAATAATCAAAAACATTAGGCCAAACTTTTTTTTTTTGATAACCGAGACATCCGGTCAAACTTAATTCAACTTAAACTGTGAACTAGCCCAAAAAAAATTTACAACCCAAATATTATCGATACCACTTATTGCACTATTATACAATTGATTTTTCCACAAACCATCTCCATAATATTTTGTCACCTATAGCCACTTGTCCCGTTGGCTCTCAAACCAATATGTACAAAATAAAATAATATTATATATATACATAAATAGTTCATACATACTTAAAAATTCACTTTGAATTTGAAGATTTTAGGTAACATTTATTTATTTAGTTTGATACAAAAAGTGTGTGTTTTGCATCCCAATGACGGTTAGTTCAATTCAAATTCGTTTTCGAGATATTAGGATTGTTGTAAGTGGGTTCATTCATTCCAAGACTTTTATTTCACTGGACATTTTAGGAACTTGGTTTGGTAATGTAATGAAGGTTAACATAGTTTTTCAATATGTTGTGTCCATATGATTATTTTAAAAAATATATAAATATGCAGTGTGATTATATTAAAACTGAAGGAGTCTTAGTGAAATTTACCCTAAAAAATGGCCGAAGGAGACAGACGGATTTTTTGGTAAATAGTGCAACCACATCTCGCA
>JABCMJ010011628.1:0-71215 GCA_014822125.1 Arbutus unedo | reverse complement strand
TCCAGTAGATGCATTGAACTCATAATCCACCTGTAGCCACACAATAAGTTGAGAACTTAAGCATGTAATTTACGATAAATGATTAAGATAGTAATTACATCACGGTGATTAAAAACATAAAGCACAATAGCCAATAACTGATAATAATTCACAAAACGTAGACCACCAGCACAGTAACACGGGTCAACAACCTAATTTCACTCACACAACCAGTAATATTTTGCCAAAAACATTGCAAAAATCTGTTCTTCTTCTCTGCAAAGTCTGTTATTAGGATAAGATATAGACACGTAACTGAGGAGAAAATACTAATGGAAAAATGATTGAAGAGAAACAAAACACATACATATGTCGCAACTGGAAAATAAGGTCAACTTTTGATCCCCTGGGTAGGGCACTAGCATCACACATATTTCTTGTCATGGAGAAATACAAACACGCAAGTAATTAGCATATGCAGACTTCTATAAACACTACTACATAACAATTTTTATGACTACAACCCCCCATTGATATTCCTTCCCATAAGCTCCCAAACAAGTCATCCACAAACTGACGTAGTTGTCCTCGTACACCAACCTTAAAAGCACTTGACATGCCTAAACAAATTAAAACGGCAAGGCATACTCACCATTGGAACAACTATTCTATCATGGCCTGTTTGCGTCAAAAATGTATACGATAAAAGACCAATGCTTTGGGTTAGCTTCCTGATCACAAAAATGGCAAGGAAACAGAAGGAAAAATTCAAATGAATTGACAATCTGACAAGGAAAACCAAGTAATTCAGGGAAAATAGAAGAAACTAAGTGTTGTTGAACTCAAACCTTTGCTTCAAATGGCGGCTGAAGACGATCACATCTGCCCCAAGTCTCATAGAGCTTGTCTTAAAGCCATTTCCATCTGAAGGGACAAGTCAACTGGTTAATACTCAAAGATCGAATAAACAATATTGCTAACTATGCCCATAGGATTCCTACACTGTCCAATGGATGATTTTGACTTCTTATCTGAAAATCCAAAACTCAAGCAACGCCGCATTGCTTCTGGGTCCATTCCGCCACCGTTGTCTGATTGCGAAGCATCAAATTTGAAATGACAAAATTCAGATAAAATTTAACAGAGTGATAATGTCAATTATAATACTCCAAATCATAGCAGTTATCATCTCCCATGATTTACAGGTACAAGAAGTTAGGTACCTTGAATTAACAAGGCTGGATTTCCATCCCTCGGATTTGGGGTTTTATCTACAATGACAAAGGTGGCCCCGTTTTGTATCTATCAATCGATTAAACATGGAATGCCAAAAATTAAAAAAGTTAACATGCTTGGCATGAAAAAAGTGAAGAATGGAATTTTTCCTATTATAAAAATTAAAAGCAAAATATTAATCCTCATCGTGGCATTAATAAAGGCAACTTATGTTGTAAGAGTCGACCGAACAAACATTTATTTACTTTGGTGCCGCATTTTAGGTTGAATATAAGTACACCATGCATCTATATGTGCAAATACAATTGTGCACATGGTCTTTACTTGACTCCATCTGTTTCTTTCTTCATCAAGATCTTTCTATTCCTCACCTCTCCTTGTTTGTTAATGGGGTTTCAGCTGGATGGATGAGTTGGCAAGATTGGATTACATGCATAACATGACCATTTTTACCAACATTCAACAAGCTTACACAAATCAATATGCAGTTATTGAAAACCAGAAATAAAGCGGACAAAATCTCTCCCTCCCATCCCCGTAACTAGTATATCATAGAAGGAACATATGGCCTACTTATGTTTATTCGCTGCCAAAATCATAATCAAGATGCTATCCCATGTTATATGTTGTTTGCGGATGATTGTGTCTTAATAGATGAAACTGCAAGGGGTATTAATGCCAAATAAGAAACTTGAAGAGAAGCATTAGAATCAGTAGGAGTAAAACGGAAAACATGCAATGTAAGTTTAGTGGTAGTCAACAAATAATAATACTGACAAAGTGACCATCCAAAATTAGGAAATTACCAAGGTGCTTGCGTTTTAAGTATCTTGGCTCAATTGTTTGTAAGGATGGAGAGATTGCACATTATGTAACACTTAGAGTACGAGTTGGACGGATAAAGTGACGGAGTGCTTCGGGAGTGTTGTGCGACCGTATGATACCCGAAAAGTTACAAGAAAAAATTTACCAAACTATTACAAGGCTAGCCATGTTACATGACAGAGAGCGTTGGGCAACTAAGAAACAATATGTCCATAGAACAAGTGTAGATGAAATGAGAATGTTGAGATGGATGTGAGTAAGACTTAGTGAGAAAATAAGAAATGACAAACTTCACTGATGGCAAAGTTTACACCAATAGAAGATAAGAGAAAATACATTAAGGTAGGTTGGACATATCTACAGGAGATGGATCGACGCGGTAAGTAGGAGTGATATGGTTACGGTAGATCATAGCACTAAAAGGAGGGGTAAAACTAATTTTAGAGGTAATAATTCAAAAGGACTTGTTTTTTGGATATCACGAAACACGATGTCTTCAACAGAGCTAATTGGAGAAAAATGATTTATGGAGCCAGCCCTCATTTATTGGAACTTAAGGCCCCGTTTGGTTTGGTTTGTTTAATTGCCAAAATTGGTTGAACTTTAAACTAGACGAGGGGCTTGAATCAGTTGGTGGGTGATGGTGACTCCACCCTATCTATCGATTCACCATTGCTCCAGTCGAATGGTTTCTTTCAACATTAGATCCTTCTCCTTTCACCTTCATTTAAAAATTGTCACTTGAAACATTTATAAGCTTTTGTGGTTATTCTATTCCTTCCCTTTCCCATGCTATTGTCTTGGGCCCCAACTTTCGATGAAAATAATTTCTTTCATTCTCTCCAAGCCTTTATATCAAATTTAGTTTTAGCCATGTGTGTGCATTTGCAGAAGGTATCTTTTCGCTGTTATTCATTCATAGGCTTGGAAATTTTTGTTGGTTGCCACACTTTAATCCCTTGAAGTGAGTTGATTGGTACTCATACAAAGTGAGATGTCAAGTCATAATCCTTGAAAAGTTTTAGCATACGCAGCATTGTTCCTTGAAGTTTCAAGGTTTCATTTGTAAATAACTTGTTAAGAATTGGTGTTACGAGAAAGGGAAAATAGAAGTCTAGTGACCTTAGATAGACAGTATAGAGTCCAGGGTTTTGATAGAAATGACAGGTTATATAACTGTTAAGTTTGGAGCTAATGACAAAAATAAAATTTGTTCGGACACTTTTACAAGTTCATCTCACGTTGCAATTTGAATTATTCAAGTGCACAAAATTATTGCGTAATACAAATTACGAACTAAACTACTAGTACCAGCTTGCACAAAATATTACCTCATCAACAGCATTATCAAGCAACTCTGCTATGGCTGCAAAGATGAGGTTGGAAACAGATGCTGTTAGAGATTGCAAAAGTCGCATAACGAAAAACAATGTTAAAAGATGGGTTATTATTGAGGGGTGAATAGGATGCAGCAAGGTCAAATTCAAACATATCATAAGCTGTACACACCTCCAAAGGCCCATTTATGTGAAGTGGCATTTGAATGAAGGAACTTGGGGTGAATATGTAGATAACTACTGCCATCTGCAATGGGGAAAAAAACAAAGACTTGTCAAAGTAGATCGTGCATGCAACAGCAAACCAATAGGCTAACGTGCTCGCGTGTGTTTTGACTTGATGAGTTAAAGAAAACATCCAACTGCGAAACTGAAACACGGATATTAGCACAACCAAAACTTGATGATGGGTCAAACCACCAGGTTGACCATTTCAGTGAGTAAATTTCATTGTTTTCAAGTCTATCATGAGATGCTCAGGTCATAATCATAAAGTATGCCATCAAGTGAAAGTTCACAAAAGATCAAGATAAAAAATTCTCAATAGAAGAATACCTTTAAGGATAGATTTAGTAGCAAGCCCCTCCTCATAGTTTCCTGCTTTCCAGAATTGCCGACAGATGGGTGCTGAAGAAATAGGCGATGTAGGCGGAAGACTTGCATCATTCATTGGAGACAGGGACGATCCAAGATGCTGGTGTTACTTTGAGCGGTACTTGAACGATTTAAACTTCAATTTTTCTAAAATTCTTGTCTTCCATAATGGGTTTTCGACATTTGATGCTCAGGAATTTCAAATTTTACTTGCATCGAGCAGCCAGATCCAGCTCCAGTCTAACAGCTTACCATCGCCTTCTTCAAGTTCCTCATTGCTACATAAGTGAACAATGCTATTTTTCAAAAGTACACAAGTCGACAATGTTTTCACAGCTCAGTTATAAGAACCAATAAAGAGGTAGTACATGGATGATTTGGTAAACATATTGCACAAAGAAATTGCTCAAGAATACTAAAGAAAAGGAAGGAGAGTTAACCACAATTCCTACTCATTAATAGCTGAACAAAAAGTATCATATCCTCTCATAAAGGTTATTAAAAAAAACACATGCAAAAATTTCCGGCCTTTTGCACCTTCAAGTTTCAATCTTCCCCCATCCCCACATCTCTGCGAGCCCACAATTGATCCCAAAAATAAGGAAAATCTTGTCGTTAGAACAAATGATAGCGTACTCCGGATTTCCACAACATATAAGCCAAAGTGTTACATCGTAGAAGTAAAAATGCATTTTCTAACCAAACAAAACTAAGCCGTGTGACAAATGAATTAGGGTTGTAGCATTACATCCTATTAAGAGTCATGTTATATACATTTCCTCAGTATGAGTTAAAGTGAGGCTAGATAGGCCTTTATGCTTGTAACCTCTCACCCTATATATATCAATAACATTATGTGGTTAAGTCGGCTGGGTAACTCAGATGGCTGCCTCTCCCCATATATATCAACATATGGCTAGCATGGCTGCCTCTTGCATTTCAGTTGTTATGTAGGAGTTTATACACCATTATGCCAATGTTTATCCTCAAGATTTACCTGTCAAGTTGCCTCCGATGAAGATCTTCAACATTGCATTGATTTTAGTTCCATGTTCAGTCCTTCCCAAACCACCTTACCAAAAAGGGAGAAGAACTTCCCACGTTGGAGACCTCTTACATGGCTAAATACAGGAAAACCCTAGTCCTTGTGCAGTATAGGCACGATAAACTCCTAAGAAATATCATTCTTAGAGGATGTGCAATGATAATATAGAAATCGAGAGATTTTATTCAATGTCCTACTTCAAATATTCTCCCCAAGAAAAATGAACCAACTCCCCACTGCCAATGACAAGATTATTGAACTGACAAAAACTCAAAAGACCTTGAATTAAATTTCTTGATTTCTATACACTCAAAAGACCTTGTGACATAAACTCAAAAGACAACCACTTACCACGCAACGCAATATTTTTACCAACGAGCTAGCCCCAACAATTGAGTCCTCACTTGCACGTAAGAAGGAAAACTGCATACCCCAACCAACTAATCTTTCCTCCCTTCCTCAATACTGCCACAAAATCGCCAATTATTTTCTTGATATTATTAGCGAATCCCACTTACACGCTAAACAATTGAAAGGTAGTAAACTAGAATGCCAGACAAAACTTATTGAACTAAAGTACCTTCACCTGTTAGAAAGCAAAGATTGTCATTTGGGGTCTTTGTGACTACTTCCATACCCGAAGTCACTCATACAAACCGAAGTTGTTGAAGGCGATGGACGCACTTGGTGCAGACTCTAGGGAACATATTGTAGAGAAAAATAAGACATATGACATACATAAATAATTCAAAATTCAAGCATAGGAAAATTGAACTTGGCAAGTTCCAAACACTAAAACAATCATACGGATCATCTACCCTCCCACAGGAACACAGGAGTACAACTTATATCAAGGATGGTAGCTGACTAGCACTCGCAAGAAGGCCGAAAAGAACTTCTTCTCTAGTATAGTGCGAGAAAAAAACCTGAATGTAGGAAGGCAGAGTACCAAAAAATGTGGAGAAGCATAAGACTGCTTCTAAAGCAGGCAGCAGGGGAAACGAAGGCAGCATCCAGAGAAGTCAATGATTGATTGATTCTCAATGAATACCCACAAGAGAGAAACTAGACATCTTTCTCCAATTTTACCAATGACCAAAATCACCTAGGCCTAAAACTTACAACTTTATTTATGACACAAGTGATCTTAGGAATACATAACAGGAAAACCAATTATTAGGATTTAAAAGTCCAATTCTTGTAAACCAAGAAACTTATTAAAATAAGAAAAGAAACTAACTCTGGGCAAAATATACTGAATTTAATTATTCCTAGAAAACTAATAAATCTTAAAACTTGTCAATTTGATAAAAAAAAAGGGCTCTTGCATCTTCCTCCCCCATTGAGAAAACTCGTCCTCGAGTTTCCCTCAATCAAAACTGATAGATATGCCTAAACTTGCCTGAAACCGCCTTTGATATGCCTAACCTTGAACAAATTTAATCTTTCTTGATCCAAGCACAAGCAGAAAGCTGAGGAGAACTTTTCTTTGATCTGTTGGATAGCTTGATATTGCTTGTTAAGGCCCATTCCTTACAGTCTATTATGATATCAGAGCTTTAGTTTCTAGGAGGACATGGGCAAAAAAGTTTCACATTTGCATTATACTTCTCCTCTTCACATTTTGTTCCATTCTCTATATGGTGTTTGCATCTCCACTACAAGATTGGTTTGCACATAAGAGAGGGCGTTGAATAGCTTTATACATTGCTAGGCCCATTTCCTAACAGCTTAATCTTTTGAAACACTTAGTGATTTAATGAAGTCACCAAGGTATTGGTCTTCAAAATGACATTAGTATTGATGCTGCAAATTGTAATAAGACGGGATAACTTCCCAAAGAAGCTACTTCAAATCACAAGGCTAATATCATGTAAAAAACTCCTCCTAACCACATTATAATCTTTTGAATCCAACTAGCCATTGTGATTGGCTTTGGCAACTATAGGCATGAATCAGCCGCTAAAGCTCTTTCCCATACGACGTCCTTATTTAATTGACTCCATGATATCAGCACGAACTAGTCTGCTCAAATCCTCAATATCAGCATCTTTTCTTTGTTTTCTTTCATAATTTTTCAAATCAATATAAAAAATTTATGGCTTATTTGGTCTACAATTGGATCCAAAATAGAGCCTTTACACATAAATGGCCACTCAACCATAGCCTCCTTCTCTAATCAGCACTGGTTTAGAGAGAGAATTGAGGTTGATTACAGTGGGTATCCAAAAGGAGCTCACCACGTGGCACATACCAGCACAACCATAACCCCTCAGTAAAACAAGGGACTATCACTCTTTAATCCAAACAAGTACATCGGGCACAAAGGCCCTCAACTCCTCCATACAAAGGGACTCCTCCATCGAGCCTTCACGCTATTATACTCAATCCCATGGCATCCCATCTACCTACACATTAAATAATGCTTCGTTGAGCCTACTGACTCCACAAAACCTGGCCCAAGGCCTAGTTACCTTGCTTGGGATCTAAGGAGGCATGTGGTTTGAAAGCTAGACAAAAGGGTTGTGAAAGACCTATGCTACCTAGAACGCGGATCATTTTGGTACGAGAAATGGTTACAGGAACGTGGTGCGCCACATGTCCTAAATTGCGGTGCGGTACGGGTAATCTTCTATAGATTAAAAATAGGAGATGCTAAGTTCAATGGTTACAGGAACGTGATGCGCCACATGTACTAAATTGACCACTATCTACTGTTGTCCCCCTCCCTAATGCTGCAATGAGCCCTCCTCCACCTCCATCAATCTCAAGCCATTGTAGTTCTCGCGATATTCCCAAACTGCCATGTCAAGACCCCTCTTAACATCATACTCCCACAATTACTAACAATCAAGGTGGTCCTCTTAACCAACTCCTAACTTGTATCCTCAATTCACTGAATAGATCCTAAAGTCATGCATCTTGTGCACCCTTATCGCCTCTGTACACCGTACACGAGCATATAGACTGCTACGAACTCTTTGCCATGCCAAGGTCTATAGAGAGCAAGATCAGATCTAGTGCGAAATTATGTTGTGGAGCAGGTGGTGGGAAGCAGAAATGCAAGCAATAAAATCACTACTCCTCTTGAAACCCATTGATTCTCAGCAAACACCAGGCTTGATGATATCAACAAATGGTAAATATATGCAAATACCTAAAAGTTGGAAAAAATAAAAACTATTCTCGGATTTTATTAATCATCAAAATCACACAGCCATGGAGCTTACAACTACATATATAATACTGGCAATCCTAAGAATGAAAGAGAATTAAATATTAGAAACTACCTCACCCCTAATCTTGTAATCCATGAAACTTAGTAACTTATCGAGAAACTAAATTCTTTAGGCAAATGACACCAAATTAATATAGTCCTGATCTACTAAAATTTCTTCAAAATCAAAGTTCTAAGAACAGCATGACCACCACCACACATCTAGGAGCCCATTGTGAAGTAGTATATCGTATTAAGGCTTATTTTATTATTTAGCTTTTATGTCAAGTGTAGTCTAGTAAGAGTAGTCTAGTCTTTTGTGTTATTAGGGCTTTTTATATATACCTTCCTTTTATTTGTAATCAATAAGAACGTTAGATGAATATATCGCTCGTTTGTTTTGCATCTTATCATGGTATCAAAGCTACCTTGGTAGCCCCCGTTTGAACCCTCTCCGGTCGTTTGCATCTTATCCAACGACCTCCTTTGATTTTGAATCTCTCTCTTCCCTCTCCTCCACAAAAATCGCAAACCACCGCCGCTGCCGCCCACCACCGCTGTCGCTCGCCGCCCCCACCACTCGTCGTGTGCCATCTTCGCCGAGCTCTCCATGGTCCCAAACGGTCTCCTCGCACTTGGTATATTTGGTTTCATGATGTTGTTCTACAGATTGGTTTTCAACCGAGCACGCACGATTCCGCTCTCTTTGTTCGCCGCACTCCCCTTGGTTTGGTTCTCCCATTGCTCTATGTTGATAACATGATTCTTACTGACTCTAACTGTGCTACTATTGATGAGGTAAAACATCATTTATTTCAGGATTTTGAAATAAAAGACTTAGGTCATCTCTGGTATTTCCTCGGCATTGAGGTCGCATCTTCTCTAAAAGGCTATTTTTTTACTCATACTAAGTATGTAACCGACGTTCTTTATCGTGCTCAACTTATGGATAACAAAACCTTTGATACCCATATTGAGCTCCATGTTAAGTCTTCTGCTACTGATGCAATTCCCCTTGCTGATTCGACTGGGTATCGTGAACTCGTTGACTGTCTTGTTTATCTCACTATTACACGGCCCGATATTGCATAAGCTGTCCATGTTGTTAGTACGTTCGTTTGTGCTCCTCGGTGTACACATTGGACCGCATTGTTGCGTATCTTGCATTATATTCGTGGCTCCATGTTTCAAGGTTTACTTCTCTCTTCTTCTTTGGACTTGACTGTCCATGCTTATACTGATGCTGATTGGGCTAGGGATATCTCTGATCGCAAATCTACCTTTGGCGTTTGTGTCTTTCTGGGTGACTCTTATTTCATGGAAAAGCAAAAAACAATCTGTCATTGCCCGTTCTACTACAGAAGTTGAGTATCGTGTCATGGCTCATGCTATCTCTGAAGTCGTTTGGCTTCGTTGGCTTTTATCATATATGGGTGTTCCACTTTCTTCTCCTACTCCTCTTTACTGTGACAACAAGAATGCTATCCAAATTGTTCATAATTCAGTCTTCCATGAGTGCACGAAACATATTGAAATTGATTGTTACTTCGTTCGTTATCATCTTCAATTCGGCACCATTGCTCTACCTTTGGTCTCCTCTTCCCTTCAACTGGCGGACTTCTTCACCAAGACGCACACCACGGTTCATTTTCGTGTCCTCCTTGACAAACTCTCGATGCTCTCCGGTCTCACATCCTTAGTTTGGGGGGAGGGGGGTGTGAAGTAGTTAGGGCTTATTTTATTATTTAGCTTTTATGCCAAGTGTAGTCTAGTCTTTTGTGTTATTAGGGCTTTATATATATATATATATATATACACACACACACCTTTCTTTTACTTGTAATCAATAAGAATGTTAGATGAATATACCGCTCGTTTGTTTTACATCCTATCACTCGTATCACACACATTGCCTGTATCATACACATGTAAGAGCTCATTTTTTAATTTTGTTTGAAAATATATATTAGTGAGGGTAGTTATGTCTTTAACCAATAGACTTGTTTTCTATACATATTAATGATAATTGTGTGTAAGGGTTAAGTGAATTAACTCTAATCATCCTTTTGCTAATAAAATGGTATCAGAACTTACACATAGCTGCCATCTTCCACCATCATTGTTGCCATTAGCCTCCTCTGACTTCGGTGGCGGCGGTTTTGCGATCATAGGTCGATATCTAGTAGGGAGAGAGAGGCAAGAATTCTAAAACTCTCTAGCGGCGTTGAACTCTCTGGTGGACTCTCTAACTCTCTTGATCTCCATTGTCGATCGCCATTGTTAGAGTTTGTCCCATAGTGATTAATTATTATCTCCAAAACTAGTATATCAACTTGGATGGCCTCTCCACTCATTGCCAAATTGATTTTGAGTTGGATGCTTTAACATGGTATTAGAAATAGGGTTTCAGAGGCTTTCTCTTGGTTGATTGCATGTCCCGTTATTTGTGCCTTAAGTGCACCTTGTTTCGTTATGATCCAGCAAGGAACTCTATCCATTTGATCCGAGTCCTAATCTTCTTCCAAATCACTCAGTTTACCTCTCCAGGTGTGAGTCAAGGTCGCATGTGCGGGAGAGTGTTAAGAGTGTGTCCCACATTTATTAATTACCTCCAGAACTAGTATATGAATTTGGACAGCCTCTCCCCTCATTGTTAATTGATTTTGAGTTGGATGCTTTAACAACCATCATCAACATCATCGATCTTCATCGTCATAGTCGATAAGCTATAGACATTGACTCCAACCCAACCCCTGTTCCCGTCAATCTATTACAGAAATCGACTCCAAACCCTGTTCACCTCTAACCTCTATCTGATCTGTTCATAACTCCAAACCCTATTTTCGTTTGTTGTGTTCATTGCTGGCCCTCATGCCAAGGTTGTGAGATCTCTCCAGGATCTCCATGTTTTTTGTTGTTTGGTAGATGATCATTGTTGTTGCTGAATTTCTGATTGTCGGATAGCTGATTACTGTTGACTCCTTTTGTTCGCTTAATGTTCGTTGTTCACAGTTGGTTGGTATTCTCTCATGTCAGTAAGTATTCTTTGTTTTGATTTTGGTGAGTATCGTAATATTGGTTGTTGCTTTTGTTATGCAATGTTGGATTCAGAACTTTCAATCCTCGTGATTCTTTGTTGTTGATATATGTTGCCCCATGATCAAGTGGTAGTTATTATTCATCTGATCGGGTGGTCGTTTCGCACACCTTACCATGGCTTCTCAATATTTTTTTATTCTACTTCTACTATTGCTATTGGTTTTTCTGGATCTCCTTAGTCTCCTTATATGATGTTCATTGCTTCTACACGATTAAATGACAAAAATTATGTTCCTTGGGCTAAGGCAGTTGAAACATATTTTCTATACAAGGTGAAGTTTTATTTGTTGGCTGATGATCCTCCTAAAGAATCTAATTCTAAATCACTGCATGGACGGTTGAAGATGCTCGATTTGCATTTAGTTATGGAATAGTATGAAGCCTCATATTAACAACACTCTAATTTTCCTACCTACTTCCAAACTCACAGGCGCCAGGCTCAGGAGTTATATTCTGGAGTTAAAATCTACACAAGACCTATGATTTTCATAAAACTTATTTTTCACTTGCCCTCGGCGATACATCTTTAAAAATTATTATTCCAAGTTTTATTGTATATTTGAGGAACTCAATATCTGTCAGCCTATTTCTATTGATATCCAAGTTATACAGCGACAACGTGAATGTATGCATGTGGCTCAGTTCCTATCTAGTCTTCTCTCGTCATATGATCCTGTTCATTCATTGCTTATGTGGGCCCTGGGACTTGCCATCTTAGGTCTTCAGTCATCTTCGTCATGCCTCATTATTTCTGCCTAGGCCACCACTTCTCTAGTAGTTATCTATCTCGTCGTTCCCATCGTGCTTGTCGAAACTCATTGGGGAAGTGGTGGAGGAGGTTTCGGCGACGACTCTGGTTGTGGTGGTCATTCATAAGGGGGAGGTGGTCGTGGTCGTGGTCGCACACCTTGCCACTGCACATATTGTAATGGTAGTAATCATACTACTGATGATTGTTGGGATCTTTATGGTTGCTCTGCCACTTATAGGGTTACTATGTCTGAGGATAATAGAAAACATATACCTAGTTGTTCTAGCTAAGCTTTGCGTGTGGCTACTATAACCGAGGATGAGTACCATTGACTTCTCAACTGCCGTCTTCCTCCACTACTATGTTCATTCCGAAAAATTCCTCTTGCTTGTCTTGCTACCAATACTTCTTTGGTTATTGATTCAAGTGCTTCTGATTATATGACTTGTGTTTCTGATATCCTGTCTAGTAGTCCTCTTGGGAAACCTATTTGTATCACTTTAGCCAATGGTTCCGCTACTAATGTTGCTAGTTTAGGTTTAGTTGCTTTAAATTCGGCATTAACTTTGGATTCTGTTTTATATGATCCCTGCTTTCCTGTTAGTCTTATGTGCGAGGACTGTCCCGATTATGTATTTATTTTGTTTCCGATTGTTGTATTTATGGGATTCTTGAGAGATTGGGGGTTTAATTGTAAAACCCGATTGTTAGGAGCTATTTTGAGAAGTTGTAGAACTTGGGGGTAAACGCATAATTAACTTATTTTTAAGTATAGAAACATATTTTTATTTTAAAATCCTCAGTTTTTTGTTTCTCTTCCTTCTTTCAAACCCTCTTTCAAATTTGGCCAATCGGAGGCTTACGTTCGGAGTTTCAAGAAATGCAAAGGAGGAACGCCGATTCTTGCATCGAGGGCCTTAAATTAAGCCCGAGAATGATAGCGTTAGTGGGATTTTGGAGTAGATCGGCTTTCATGAGGAATTTTTGAAAACTCAGAATTGAGGTTGGATTTCATGTAGTTTTCAGTTTTAATGTTGATTAAACCTAGTTTTGATCATAAGTAAAAGCCTGGGTGTATTTTTGGTTGATTATAGCATGATTTCATACAGGTTGTGTTGAGTTTTTGGGCTGTTTCTGTGAAGTAAACAAGTTTGAAAGTGTACTCTCCGAATCTGGAAAATCGCGTAGAGAAGCGTACTCAGCAAAAACAATGAACCTAACGGCCGCAAACTTAAACCTCGCAGCCGCCACCTTGCCCCTCGCAGCCGCAAACTTGAAAATTATAATTTTTGGCAAAAACTGTTTTGGCCCACGTTTTGGACAGAGAACATGCTTTGGCCGCTCGAGCAACCTCGATAAAAACTGAAAAATTCCATCATTAATTCTTCAATGGATGTTTTGATTGGTTATGCATGTTGTTCGGGTCAGGAACAAGCTGTCTAGTGTTCACATGGCTATGGGTCAGTGTCGTGGCTTACAGGTGAGGTGTGTCCTATCGGTATTAGTTCGAGAACTCAATAACGGTGCAAGTCTGAGGAAAGTTACAAATGAGGGGTATCCTATTGGTGTAAGTCCGAGAACACTGTGACAGTGAAAGACGGTGGATATTGCCGAGTGAGGGGTGTCCCATCGATGCCATTTCCATCTCAGAAACGGTGGAAGACCAGAAGCAATGCATAGACGAGAATAAGGTGTCAGTACTCGTGTACCAACATTGGTCGCCAGTTGTAGCGGTGTCACATGTCATGCATGTGTTTTATTTGAGTATATTAGCATGCGTATAATCATTTTCGAGACTTGCTTCTATACTATAGTTTTAAAGGATATGTAATTAATGCGGAACTAGTTTTTGTCTTCATTATTCCGTTTCAACGAGTTTTCTTATACGAGTTTTGGCTTATGTGTTCCAAGTAACCATTTTATAAGAAATGATGGAAAACCAAGGAACTAGAGCATTGGAAGGATATCTATGAAGTCTTGTATTGATTATTTATTGTATGATTGTATTTTATTTTGTTGGGAGGTTATAACCCAGTTTGTTGGAAATTATGTGAAATTGAGCATTGATGTAATAATATTGAGATATATTTGGCTTTGTTGTTTATTGGTAACGTATTTATGGTTTGTTTTCAATTCATTTCAAACTTTTGGAGTTTGGGGTGTGGCATTATATCTGTAATAAGATTACCAAGTTTTTAAATTATTCCATCATATTTTTTTGATTGTTGTATCTTTTAGGATCTCACAATGAGAAGAAGATTGATGGTGGTGCTAAATGTGGTGGACTATACTACTTTGTCATTGATGAACACCCTCATTTAGTCGCACTCCCTTCCTCTGTTTCATCCTACCAACATCATTGTCGCTTGGCCATACATCTCTCCAGAACTTCAACTCATGGTTCTATCATGTGATCGTGTTGAGGTTTTCCCTTGTGAACTATATGCCTTCAATGGTACTAGGGGGTCAGATTCCATACACTGTGTTGTTTCTTGATCGTCCACTACATTAACTCCCAAAGTTTTCTGTTGCACTTGCTATATTCATGCTCTTGATCCTGGCCGCAATAAACTTGATCACCGGTCCGTTACATGTGTGTTTCTTGGTTACTCTCGCACTCGAAAAGAATATGAGTGCTACTCTCCTCTCTTAATCGTCATTTTGCATGTGCTGATGTTACATTTAGTAAGTTCCTTCTCTACTTCCCAAATTCTTCTTCGACAAACCCATCTCATTATACGCTCATTTTGGTTCCATCACCACTGCCACATCCCACAATGCCGCCATGGCAAGTGTATGCTCTCCGGCCCAAAGTTCCCCCTCAGTCCACCATTTCATTGCTTTCTCCGTTGTGTCATCCGGTGGCTTCTCTTCCTCTTGCCCTTTGTAAAGGTAAATGTGCTTCTAACTCTCATCCTATTGCTCAACATCTTACATATGATTATTTGTCTCCTTTCTTTTTTGCATTTGCTATTTTTGTTTCTTTTGTATTTCTTCCTAACAATGTTCTGGAGGCCTTGTCTATTTATGCGTGACGAACAGCCACGGAGGATTTCTTAAAGTACCATCCCGACGGGTCTATTGACTGCTACAAAAGCTGTCTTGTTGGCAAGGGCTATACCTAGTCTTATGGGGTTAACTACGCTAAAACATTTTCCCCAATTGCTAAGATTGGCTATATTCAACTGCTTCTCTCTCTTGCTACCAATTTTGGTTGACATTTGCTTTAATTGGATGTTAAGAATGTTTTCTTACATGGTGGTCTTTTAAAGGAGGTTTACATTGAGCAATCACCTGGGTTCATTGCTCAGAGGGAGCCTACTCTAGTGTGTTGCGTTCGCAAAGCTCTTTATGGTCTTGAGCAATTTCCTAGAGCCTAGATTGGCAAGTTCAATGATGCAGTTTTGCAATTTGGCCTACATCGCTGTCAATCTGATCATTCTGTCTTCTCTCACATTTAACAGGGGTAAGATAGCGCTAATTGTTTATGTGGATGATATTATCACAACAGGTGATGATAAGACAGGGATTGATGAGTTGAAGACCTTCCTCCAATGTCAATTTCATACCAAAGACTTGGGCAAGCTGCGATATTTCTTGGGTATCGAAGTGGCGAGATTTAAGGATGGCATTAATCTATCTGAGAGTAAATATGTCCTGAAGGACACTAGTTTATTAGGTTTGCAACCAGTGGATACTCCTATGGATCCAAATGCCGAACTTTATGTTGATCATGAGAAGTTACTTTCTAACCCTGACCAGTATCATTGTTTGGTTTAAAAGTTGAACTATCTTACCATCACAGGTCCTGATATCTTATTTGTTGTTAGTATCGTGAATCAATTTATGTTTGCTCCATGTTTGCCATATTGAGAAGTTGTTCTTAGAATTGTTAATTACCTCAAGGCTCATCCAAGACATGATTTATTCTATAGAGCTAGTGGCCACTTGCGGTTGAAGCCTTTACCGATTCAGAATGAGCTGGAAAACCATTTGACAGGAAATCAACTACAAAATAATGCACATTCGTGGGTGAAAATCTTGTTACATGGAAAAGTAAGGAACAGATGGTTGTTGCTCGGTGTAGTGCAGAAGCGAAATATAGAGTCATTGCTCATATTACTTGTGAGATTGTGGGTCCACTCTTTTCTTGAAGAGAGGATTCAGTGCCATTGCCTATGAATCTCTACTGTGATAATTAAGTAGCAGTTCAATATTGCATCTAATCTGGTCTTCCATGAGAGAACTAAGCACATTGAAGTTGACCGTCATCTGGTTCGAGAAAAGTTAATTGATGGTTTGATAGCTACTCCATTTATGTCTACAGGGGCTCAGTTAGCTAATATGTTTACTACACCACTATTTGAGTCTCGATTAAAGTTATTGTGTAACAAGCAGACACATTATGATATTTATTCTCCAGCTTTAGGGGGAGTGTTAGGAAATATGTATTAGTGAGTGAGGGTTGGTATATCTTTAACCAGTATACTTGTTTCTTATATATTAATGATAATTGTGCGTCAAGTTAATTAACCCTAATCATCTTTTTCCTAATAACAAATTAATCATCAAACTAGCATAGCCATAAAGCTTACAACTACATATATAACAATAGCAATCCAAGAATACAAAATAGAAACCTAAAATATTAGATAGTAACGCTAAATCTCGTAATCTATGAAACTTAGTAAATTATCGCGAAACTAAATTATCTAGGCAAATGATATCAAAATTAATATAATCACGATCTACTAAAAATTCTTCAAAATCGAAGTTCTAAGACACGCATGACCACACTAGACATCTACGAATCCGTATAATACATACTACCTAACTTGGTTCTAAGATACATTCTCCATATCATCACTTAAGTTACCTCTTTAAATCTCATGAAACAAAGCCTAAATTTCTGTTTGTAAGACTCAAAAAGGAGCCTTATAAACATCCATTTCGCCACCAATGAAAAGGAAGCTTGACATATGGATTCCTTCCTCTCCAAAGCTCCTAGACTGTATAAAGATAGCTAGACGTATCATTGAAGACACATTAAGTACAAAAGATATACAATGGGCATTCTAAACACTCTGGCTCTCTACTGTCATCCCCTTCTGTACAAAAGATATACAATGGGCATTCTAAACACTCTGGCTCTCTACTGTCATCCCCTTCTGATGCTGCCATGTGCCCTCCTCCACCTTGATGGTCTCAAGCCATTGTTGTGCCTGCGATATTTCCGGACGACCAAGTCAAGTCCACTCTTACCTCATATTTACCAACGATCAAGGTGGTCTTCTTAACCAACTCATCTCCAGTCATAGTTATTTAACGCCAGAGGCGCACCGAGGCACAAAAGTCTCTTGGGTATGAGCCAGGAGCCAGGCGCCAGGCAAAAAAACATGAGCTGGAGCACCTAGGCGAGAGAAAATAACATGCACCAATACAACAAATGGTAAACACCAATACTAATAAACTCGAGTGAGTATACACTTAAAAAGCCAAAAAAACATTTAACAAATGTCAAATAGTCAACAACACTTGAATAGAGAAGAACTAAAGCGCCAAAAATTGAGGTTTGAACATAGAAAAGTAAGAAAAAAACATTATATGCATCACTGTGTATTACGTGTATTGTATAGACATAAATTATATATACAATGTATATGTACATATAATATTGTATATATAATTATGTATAGAACATAAAGTGTATGTACATATACTGCTTACACATAATTGATAATACTATTATATGTTTTGCATACAAAATCAATATATAGGCACACAAGAGAAAGGAGGAGAGCTAGGTACCTTCAACAGAACAAAGAAAGACAAAAAAAACGCGCGCGGGGGGGGGTGGGGGGTGGTGTTGTTGGGGTGTTAGGGAAGAGCTAGGTTACGTTCAATCTCCCTTTTCTTTAGGTTAAAAGATGCACGTCTTTTGTGCGCCCCGCGTATTATATGCGCCTCCTCGAGTTTAAAAGCACACCTCTTCTAAGTCGCCTCGCCTCAAGTCTCTTCAGGTGCACTACCTTCGCTTCGCACCTAGGGGCGAGCCTTAGTGCCCCTTTCACAAGTGTCTCATGTATCCTCAATACGTTGAATAGATCTTCTAGTCATGCATCTTGTAACAGCCTTATCGCGTTTGTACACACAATTATATTGACCGCTACAAAATCCTCAACCACGGCACCGTCTAGAATAGAGAGATATCTAGTGAGACATTATGTAGTGGAGCGGGTCGTGGGAAGTATAATCTTACGCAACAAGATAACAACAGCTCTTAAAACCCATTGATTCTTCACCAACACCAAGCTTGAGGCTATCGACAATTGGTTAATATATGCAGGTACCCAAAAGTTGAAGTAAATAGAAACTATTCTCGGATTCTATTAATCATCAAAATTGGATAGCCATAACGTTACAACTATATATAGGATATAGCAATCCTAAGAACAAAAAAAAAAAAGAAAAATAAATTATTTGAAACTAACCCCAAATCTTGTAATCTATGAAACTTAGTAAATTATTAAGAAACTAAATTCTTTAGGCAAACAATACCAAATCAATATAAGCCTGATCCATTATGGGGTGTTTGGGAGCCAATTATTTTTTAGATTCCAAATTCTTTATTGTAAATTAGAGATTTTGGGGCGACAAACTGTAAAAGTTATGGGTTGATAACGCACAGAATATAGTTTGTAGAAAGATGCTGTGTAAATTTACATAACGAATCTAAAAAGCTTCTCCAGAGATGATTCGAGAATTATACATTCTCCGGTTCATTTTTCAGAATCCATTATGGTATAACACAGTCTAGAATCCGTGGCCAAACACCAAAAATGACAAAAACATAAAATGCAAAATGCATCATCCGTGCAGCCAACACCTACAAATTCTTCAAAATCAAAGTTATAAGAGGAGCATGACCACACCAGACATCTAGGGTTCCGCATCATACACACTGCCTAACTCAGTTCTATGGTACGCTCTCCAAATTATTGCTTAAATTACATTTTTAAATCTCATGAACCGGAGCCTAAATTCATATTGCAAGACTCATAACATTCCTTTTTTTGCCACCAATGAGGAGGAAGCTTAACATTTGGATTCCAAAGTTTTCTAGATGGTATAAAGATGGCTAACCACAACATTGAAAACGAGCATGCTAAACACTCAGGTTGACCAGTCTCTCTTGTCATTCCCCTTTCTCTAATGCTGCCATGAGCCCTCCTCCACCTCAAATGGTCTCAAGCCATTGTAGAGCCTGCAATATTTCCTAACAGACAAGTCACGTCTACTCCTCGTACTCCCACAATTACCAACAATCAAAGTGGTCCTCTTAACCAACTCCTCTCACATATCCTCAATCTGTAGAATAGATCCTCAAGTCATGCATCTTGTGTAGCCTTATTGTGTTTGTACACAAAAGCATATTGACCTCTACGAAGTCCTCGAACATGCCATGATTTAGAATAGAGAGCAAGATCTAGTGTGACATTATGTAGTGGAGCGGGTGGTGGGACGTAGAATCTTGCAAAACAAGATCACAACTTTTCTTAAAGCCTTTCAATTCTCTAAAAACACTAGGCTTGAGGCTATCAACAATCGGTTAATGCATCCAAATACCAAAATGTTGGAAGAAAATAGAAACCATTTTCTTATTCATTAATCATCACAATTGCATGGCCATAAATCTTACAACTAAATATACAATACTAGCAATTCTCAAAATACGAAACAGAAAAGAAATTATTAAAAACTGTTAAAAGTTTTATGTGTGTAGGACTATATCTAGATTAGGTTTAGGATTTGTTTCCCTATGTAAAATAGAACTAGAATTAGTTAGAGTCATAGTTAAATTATGACTCATTTTACTTGTATAAATATTACACTTGATGAATAAAAAAATCATCCTGAACCATTAAAGTTAACATAGTATCAGAGTGGGACAAAAAACCCTAGTCGTCACCCACTACAAAACCCTAGCCGCCATCATCGGAATCTGGCACTGCAGTTTCCATCACCGTGGGTCAGTGTGTTTGCTCTCTCTCTCTCTCTCTCTCTCGTTTGCTTTGGCTTTGGCTTTCTGTCACAACAAGCACAATTTCCGGCAACCCACTATTTTCAGTTTTCGACGAGCACCGTTTCCAGATCCAACTAGTTTCCAAATCCGGTTATCACTCTCCGGGGACCCTCTATTTTCAGTTTCCGGCGACCACCGCCTGCTCTGGTTTCCAATTTGCAGTGACCCTATGACTACTGCCACCGCTCAAACTGTTGTTGTCGTTCTCCTCTTCAGTTTCCAACAGTTAGATCACCTGTTGTTGCTTAGAGCACTCTCTCTGATTAGCTGTTGCTTTGATTCGCAACTTATCTGTGTTTGCTCAACCAACTCAACCACCATACAGATCAGTCTGGTACGGTATCTTTTAGCCGCTTCCGCTAATCTTTTTTTCCAGCCATTGGTTGCTTTTTATTGGGTATCTCTTCCATTCCAGATATGGCTACGAATCCGAAAACTGTGGATCCAAAACCTGTTTCAATGGGTTCGTCTAGTTCTACAAACACCGTGAGCAACTATGACCGGCCCAACGAATGGACCTTTGACAACGCTCCATTGGATATCTGTTCTATCAAATTGAACGATACTAATTATTTGATTTTGTCTGCACTTTTACATTAGCTATTGAAGCCCGTGGGATGCCTGAGTTTATTGAGGGCCCTGTTCTTCCTCCCAGTGAGAGTGAGCTTGTTGCACTTCAATACTTTAAAGCTCAAAAATTTTTAGTCATGACTTGAGTATTTACCTCGATGCGGGATGACATTCGCCACACCTTTTTGCTCCTAGATACCTCATATAAGATTTGGACTACTGCAGCCCAAACCTACTCGGTAATAATGCACAGTGTTTTGAGTTGAGAAAGCGCCTTCGCACGTTGGATCAGTACCAACAGTCTGTCCCTGTGTATTATGTGGAGTTAGGAGTTAGACTACTATTAGGGCTTTCAGGCTGTTCGTGCTGATGATGCTGCAACTTGGTTAAAAAGAGTGGACAAATACCGCGTTTATGACTTCCTTGCTGGCCTATATATCAAATATGATCAGATACGTGTACAGGTGTTGGGACATGTTCCATTTTCATCTTTAAGCGAGGCTTACACCATTGTCCAGTAGGAGGAGAGTCGAAGGGGTGCTATGGTGCAGACAACTTCTCCTGATTGTTCTGCCTTGCTTGTCGCCCCTTCACCGAGTGGTAAGTCCTAGTCTAGTGTTAGCAAAGGGGCTCGAGATCGTAAGTCTTTCAAGTGTGACTATTGCAATAACCTCGATCATACCAAAGATTTTTGTTGGAAGTTACATGGCCGCCCCCACTTGTGGGCGAGGGGGCGGCCACGGTGGTTGTGGTCGTGGCTCCGAGCGTTCTCAGGCCCAGGCCCAGGCCCATGTTTCGGAGTCGACTTCTGTCACCTTGCCAGATTCTGGATTCAGTACTGGAGTTCAAGCATCTTCTGATCATGTTGGTGGATTTTCTCAGGGGAAATACAAGCTCTCCAACACCTTATGGCTTGAGTTAATTCTCCATCTATCATAACTTCTGCTTCCACAACAGCCTCCAAATCATTCAATTTTGCTCACACAGGTATTCCAATTATGCACTTACTGTCTCTTCTGTTGTTCCCTGGATTATCAATTCTGGCGCTTCCGATCATATGACAGGTTGTTCATCTGTCTTTGATTATTACTCTACTTGTTCTGGTAAGGATAAAGTTAGAATAGCTGACGAATCATTCTCTGATATCTCGGGTAAAGGTTTCGTTCCCTATTTTCTCTCGTTTCTCTCTTCCGTTCTACATATTCCAAATTTTGCTACTAACCTTCTATCTGTTAATAATATTACTCATTCTGCAAATTGTTGAGTGACTTTCTTTCATACTCATTGTGTTTTTTACGAACTGGATATGGGAAAAGGTTCCGTTCGCTACTCTCCCTCCTTGTTTCTCTCTTTTGTTCTACGTATTTCAAATTTTGCTACTAACATTCTGTTTGTTAGTAATATTGTTCGTTTTGCAAATTGTTCAATGACTTTTTTCTAACTTATTGTATTTTTCAGAAACTGGATACGGAAAAAGTGATTGGCCGTGGTAAAACACATGGTGGTCTCTACTTCTTGGACTCTGCACCCCATACAACTCCTTCACCCATGTCATGTGATGAAACTCTGCAAGCAACTACAAATTCTGCACTTTCTCTATTACACCAATGGCACCGTAGATTAGGCCACCACCCTTTTGGAACCTTAGAAAAAAAAATTCTCATTTAATTCAACATTGTCCTAAGAGTCAGTTTTTTTGTGAAGCCTATGAGCTTGGAAAACATAAACAATTTTTTTATGCACCTATTAATAAAAGAAGTGACATTCCATTTATGGTTATTCATTCTGATATTTAGGGTCCTTTCCCCATTCACTCTTTAAAAGGTTATCTGTAATTTATCCATTTTATTGACTTTTTTCTCGTGTTACTTGGGTGTATTTACTTTAGTTTAAAGGTGACGTCTTTTCTTGTTTTTAATTATTTCATGTCATGGTTCGCACTCAGTTTGATTCACAAATCAAAATTCTCCGTAGTGACAATAGCACTGAATATATTGATAGAAATTTTCGGGATTTCCTAGATGCCAATGGTATACTTTTTCAAACCACTTGCGTTAACACTCCACGACAAAATGGAATTGCCAAACACAAAAATAGACATCTTGCTGAGGTTGGTCGCTCTCTTTTATTTACTATGAATGTTCTTAAATTTTTATGGGGTGAAACCATTTTAACTGCCACCTACCTCATAAACTATTTACCATCCAGTGTTCTCCTCTTCAAAACCCCTCTAGAGTGTCTACCTAGTAGCTTTCGTGTCACGACCCTTCCTCCGCGAGTTTTTGGCTATGTGTTTTGTTTATGCCTATCATCCTTCAAGTGGCAAGTTAGATTCTAAATTCCACAAATGTATTTTCATTGAGTACTCCCCCACCCAAAAGGGCTGTAAATACTATGAGTCTTCCTCTAAAAAGTTTTGTCTTTATGGATGTCACTTTATGAGAGTCTGAGTCATTTTACTCTCCCTTTATTCCATCTCTTCCGGGGAATCTAGTAAGGGAGAGATATCTACCTAGTATACTCACATTGAGGGGGAGCCTATGTCTGCTGAAGGGGCAGCCACACTTGACACACATGACAACCAAAGTGAGGGGAGCCTACATCGGCAAAGAGGGCCGCCATACATGACATTGGTGGTGATACGAGGGAATGGCTACATCGACTACAACAGACTGACTGAAAAACCTACACTAGTTGAAAAAACAAAACGTTCTCATGTGCAATACCACCTTGTCCATCACAATCGTCTACTTCAGTTCCCGATTTCTTGGCTGACCCATCTGCTAATGACTCCTCTCTCATTAAAACTCCCTTTACTGATCCTAATATTGATTCCGATAGTCTTACTATTACTCTTCAAAAAGGTCTTAGGTCATGTACTCAACATCCCATTTCCCAGTTTACTTTTTATGATCGTTTATCTCCTTCGTATCATGCTTTTGTTTCGTCTCTATCTTCTACATCTATTCCACAAAAATGATATGATGCAGTAATGACACCTAAGTGGAAATGAGCTATGATGGAGGAATGATAACTTTGGAAAAGAATGACACTTAGAAGCTAGTATCACTTCCAGTGGAAAAAAAAAAGCAATAGGATGCAAGTGGATTCTTACTGTTAAGTAGAATGTTGACGGTATAGTTGAGAGATACAAGACGCGACTTGTTGCTAAAGGTTTTACTCAAACCTATAGTATTGACTACGAGGAGACATTTACTCCAATGACAAAGATGAACTCTGTGCGAGCTGTATTCTCTTGTACGACAAATTTGAATTAGCTTCTTCATTAATTTGATGTGAAGAATACATTTCTTCGCGGTGAGTTAGAAGAGGAGATGTATATGGATATACCACCAAGTTTTCCTTTCTCTAAGACAGAAGGAAAAGTATGTAGGTTGAAAAAGGACCTTCATGGGTTGAAACAGTCACCAAGAGCATGGTTTGGTAAATTTTCAACGGCTATGTTAAATTTGGATATAAACAAAGTCATGCTGACCACACTATGTTCATCAAAGGAAGTGCTGGTAAGATTGCTGTCCTTATTATTTATGTTGTTGATATAATAATTATAGGCAATGATATGGATGAAATTCTTAGTCTCAAGTCTAGTCTGGCTCAAGAATTCAAGATTTAGGATTTTGGACCACTGCGGTACTTTCTGGGAATAGAAGTGGCAAGGTCTGACCGGGGTATTTTTATCTCCCAACGGAAGAACATTCTGGATCTATTGGAAGAAACAGGTATGTTGGGTTGTAGACCTGCAACTTTCCCTATTGATGCAAATCATCAACTCAATGGAGACTTGAGGGAACGCACTGATAAGGAAAAATATCAGCGACTAGTGGGCCAATTGATATATTTAGCCCATACTCGACCAGATGTTTCTTATGCAGTGAGCATTGTTAATCAATACATGCATGATCCTCGTGCTTCACACTTGAATGCAATCTATCGTATTTTGAGGTATTTAAAATTAGCCCCAGGCAAAGGAATCTTATTTTCTAATCATGGTTACTTACTGTTTGAGGCATTCACGGATGCCGATTTGGTTGATTTTGTGGATGATAGACGTTCTACTTCTGACTACTGTACTCTCCTCAAGGAAAATTTGGTTACTTGGCGAACTAAGAAGCAATCAGTGGTCGCTAGATTTAGCACAAAAGCTGAGTATAGAGCTGTGGCTTATGAAGTTTGTAAGCTTCTGTGGCTCCAAACCTTGTTACGTGATTTGGAAATATCTAATAATTGTCCGATAAAACTCTACTGTGACAACAAAGCTGCCATCAACATTGTTTATAATCCTGTTCAACGTGACAGAACAAAACATATTGAGATTAACAGGCACTTTCTTAAGGAAAAACTAAGTGATGGGTCAATATGTATAACCTTTGTGAAATCTGAAGATCAGTTAGCCGACATCTTCACGAAAGGGCTGGGCAACAAGAGTTTCTACCCCATTGTATTCAAGTTGGGCGTAATCGATATTTTTGCACCAATTTGAGAGGAAGTGTTAAAAGTTTTATGTGTGTAGGACTGCAACTAGATTAGGTTTAGGATTTGTTTCCCCATGTAAAATAGAACTATAATTAATTAGAGTTATAGTTAAATTAGGACTCGTTTTACTTATATAAATATTACACTCGATGAATAGAAAAATCATCCTGAACCATTAAAGTTAACAAAAACCTAACCCAATTTTTTAAATCCATGAAACTTAGTAAATTATCAAGCAACTAAATTCTTTAGGCAAACATTACCAAATTGTTATAATCCTGATCTACTAAAAATTCTTCAAAATTAAAGTTATAAAAGGAGCACAACCACACCAAACATATAAGGTTCATATCATACATACTACTGACTCAGTGCTATGATAAGTTCTCCACATCCTAGCTTAAATGACGTCTTTAAACCTCATGAAACAAAGCCTACGCTCTGACTAAAACTCAAAAGAGAGCCTTGTCAATATCCATTCTACCACCAACCAGAAGGAAGCTTAACACCTAGATTCATTCCTCTACAAAGTTGTTAGATTGTATAAAGATGGCTAGACACGGCATTGAAGCCACGCTAAATACACAAGATATATACTAGGCATCCTACACACTTTGGTTGACCACTCTCTACTATCATCCTCATTTCCCTAATGCTGCCGTGACCGACCCCCCCGCAACCGCGCCCATATGGTCTCTAGCTGTTGTAGTGCCCAAAAGATAATCGGACAACCACATAATGTCCTCTCTTACCTCGTACTTACCTACCTGCAAAGTTGGCTCCGAAAATTGGCAACATATGACAGCTCTAAATTAGGCACAAGTAAAGTAGAAGGCGAGATTTCTTGATAGACAACGATGAAAATCAGCTAAACTCCGTTCTTGTCTCGGGACATCATCTAGTATTCGACCAAACCAACTCCTATCATGTACCCTCGATTTGCCGAATAGATCCTCAACTCATGCAGCCTTATTGCCCTTGTACACACAAGCACATTGACCACGACGAACTCCTTCCCATGCCACAATCTAGAATAGAAAGTGCAATCTAGTGCAAGATCATGTAGTGGAGCGGGTGGTGGGAAGTAAGAAAATCTTACGCAACAAGATCCCAACAATTCCTTTTATAACCCATCGATTCTTCGCAAACACAATGCTTGAGGCTATCAATAATTCATTAAGAGATGCACATACCCCAAAGTTGGAATAAAATAAAATAAAAACCATTCTCGAATTTTATTGATCATCAAAATCACACAGTCATAAAGTTTACAACTATTTATAATAGTAGCAATCCTTAAGAGTACGAAAGAGAAATTAAATTATTAGACCCCAAATCTTGTAATATGTGGAACTAAGTAAACTATCGAGATTAAATTCTCTAGGCAAACAATACCAAATTAATACAATCCAAGTCTACAAAAAATTCTTCAAAATCAAAGTTATAGGAATACACATTTCTTGAAGATCTTGCCTACACCAAAATGTTAGACAAGCAACACGCTAGTTAAGTACGTAGTAAATATTCAAATTCAAACAAACACAAACATTCACCAAAATGAAAAGCATGAATAGTTCTAGTGTCATCTAAAATCAATGGAAAATATCAACACAAAGAAGCCAATCATTCCACTTAAGCACAGGAGGCATTTGTTTCACGCCTCAGTTGCGACTCTTTAGAGTGCACACCTCAACTGCACCAAACAAAAGAACAGTCCTCAAGTGCTCTTCTTGCTAGCCTTAGCCCACTAGAAGTGCAATTAGTTGCGCCTTGCGCACAAGCATGAGCTTAGAGGCGCTTTTGACAGCTATGCTATAAACTTGCAATATAATTTTCATAACACTGCAATAACAGTCGGATCAATGCAGTAATAACAGAAGCTATAAATAATTAGCTTCCACATAGAGTCATACAGCACTTTATGACATCTACTTTAGCAGGTATGCTAGTAAGTCAACTGCTGACTTCAAAAAGGAGACAACCAGAAACAAGAACAGTGCTCAAAAACAATTCAGCAGTGTGATCACATTCAGAAACAAAGAATAACTTAGTTAAACTCTCCAAAAGGGGATAACAACCACACCTAGAGGTAAATCATATAAGCGATCAGGAAACAACAGGACTGAAATTGGACACGCCCTTTTCCACAGAAAAGAGAAGAAGAGAAATTGCAACCGAAAAAAGGTCATTACCTCTTCAACCCTAAACCCCATGGCAATATTTGCTTTTGCATGCAAAACATCAAAAAAGTACCAAATACCCTGATTCTTTTGAACCAAAAGATAGTATAAGATACCTTAAAAAATAAAGAGAATTAAAAGGTACATACTTACAATTGTTGAACTTTGCTTCTCAAGGTAAATGTCTTGGAGGCCAAGAAATAAAACCATTTGTTCTAAACCTTAAACAAAGGTATATTGAGAATTGAAAGGGATAACTAAGCAAGCCTGAGTAGGACACAAGGGTTTTGTGAATAGTCTAAAATAGGAAAGTTCTAGATGTCTGGTCACGTGCTTGGCACGTTTTGAAAAGACATCTGTACTCTATTCAATAGCTGTATAATTTCATAATTCGGGAAATCCGTACCGTCACCGGCTTTCGCACGTTATTGAAAAGACATCTGTACCCTCCATTCGACAGCTGTATAATCTCACATTTTGAGAGAGCCAAATCTGGGTTGAAGTCGTTTTGGACTGTAAAACTTTGAGAATGGGTGTGTGCACATATATTGTGCGGAAACGGCACACACTCAAAACTAAATTTCTTCATATAATTTCTTAAAAACATTGAGTTCATATTAATTTTGAAATATTCGTATAAATCAACAGCGAAGTTTTTAATTTTTTTGAAAATAAAATTTAAAAAATTTGATCAAAAAGAGTTCAAATAAGTATGTTTGATATTTTTTTAATGCGACAGTGAAAAAATAAAAAGAAAACTATAAAAATATGCCCATTTTGTCATTATCATATAAATAACGATCGATATCGCTCATTTAATCTCTTTTCGTTCTGTTCTCTAAATTTAATTTTTATAAATTCATAGTTGACTTAAAAAGAATATTTCAAAATTAACTGTGAACTTCAAATTTTAAAATAAAATTTTGTTAATAAATTATGTGAACAAAGCATCTATCTATACTAATAGAAAGGGGTTATCCATTTTAATATAAACCTGAAAATGAAACTCCGTCACAAAAATATTTTTTATTAAAGTCCCAGCTACGAAAACAAATTATATTCACTTTTAATATATTATAAAATAACTATCAGGGATAAAATAGTAAAATAATATTATTTGTATAACTACCAATAATCCATAACTTTTTTCCACTATTCTCAATTTCTTTATCACTTCTTTCCATCTCTTTCTCTTATGACGGTCAACTTGCACATGCATCACGTGTATCCTATCGCTAATACTACTAGAAAGGGGTTATTCCTTTTGGCATGAACAAAAAATTGAAGCTGTTTCACAAAAATGATTTCCATTATTATCCTTAAAAAAATTTCAAAACAAATAGTTCTCACTTTGACGACCACGGGTAAACAGATAAATAAATATTTTAGTAACTACCTATCATTATCACTACATTTTATGATTTGATAACTGCCTATTTTTATAACTAAAAAATAACTTACACATGCATCGCGTGTGTTCAGCCGCCAGTAGAAAAGAGTGTAAAACATACAAAAAGAGTTTAGTTTTTGCCACAAAACTGTCAGGCTTGTGTGTTGTGCTTTCAAGCACAGTACACACCCCATTTCTATAAAACTTTTACCAATCAATAGGAAGTTACCGACATCTGATACGCTATTTCAGCAACAATTCTCAGTAGGAATAAGTCCATCGGCGTAATTTTTTCCCTGAGTGATTATTGAGGCCTAATTCGGCCTAATATTTTTCTTCTATTATTATTTTATTTTATTTTATTTTTCAAATTATTTTTACGTTTTCAAATTTAACGTTTATTTTTTATAAATTATTATTTCATTAAAAAGTAAAAAAATAAAAAATTATGATCAACCTTAAAAAAGATTCTAAAGACGAAAATAGTCTAGATAAATACTTTTAAATTATTTTTATATACTTTAAATTTTTTATAATTTAGTTTTTAGTTTTTATTTTCAAAAATTTCTCATCGAAATGAATATCAAGATGGGTATTGGGTCATGATAGTTGGTGACTTCGGCTAGTTCTATCTGACTTGAGATTGCCGGAAAGAAGCTATAAAGAGGGGACACACTTTTCTTCAACTACAAGACCAAACCGAGACGATCAGTCTGGTCTCATCTAGATGCGGGGACGATGCACCTTGAATGTTGAAAGGAAGAAAAATTACAAGACTAACAAATGTGAATTTTCAAAAAAAGAAATTAGATGAAATCTAGCTAGCCTCAATACTCCTAGTATATCTTCGTCACGTGATGTGTTCTAAAGATTCTTCATCACCACATCATCATAGGTTTTATACATTTAGTTTGGAATCCAGTGTTAATATGTGGTGATAGAAAATCCTAGGTAACACACTCGGTGGTATTAAGCATGACGGAATATTATTTCAGCTTTCGTAGCAATTATTGATATAAAACTCCTCGCCAATCACTTGTTATCGCTTAAATCATTTTCTTCTTTAAAAGTGATCAAATACAACCCATCAAATTCCGTAATGAAAGGAGGAGTGACTCTGATAATGAAAGTAAACAATTGCTTAATTGCCCCTCTTATATTAGGCCGATAGGTGTCTCTTTTGTGTGATGAAGCAAAAGTTCTCTTCGTTTCTCGATTGTCTGCTAAGTGGTCTCCCACTTTTTTTATTTCAAAGTTTGATCTTCATTGATTGGTGAACTTTAATTGTTCAAGAAGTGAAGAAGATCTTGTGTCAACCCAATACATTTCAAAATCCAAAGTGAATCGACTGAGTTTGAAGGTTTGAAGGCCGATAGGATAATACTAAACCCTCGTTGTTTTGTTCTTCGAACTTTTATCCTTTTTAATAGAGTTTATGTATGAATTAATTATATGTGTTTTGGGCTTCATGCTTTCGTCAGGTTATATATGAATTGTGTGTCAATGCATGTTTGGATTTTGAAAATGATGTATTTACTATTTGTTGGCCCAAATATTTTTCAGTATTAAATTTGTTCGCGAGCATACCAGAAAAGACTTATAACAATTATTTTAAAAAAAAATTTAATATGATAGTTGAAACTAATAACTACTAATCGTTTGTTTTATAATGTTCTCTTATCTCAATTAAGAGAATTTTTCTTAAGTGTTGACACATGGAGACTCAAAATCAGAAACAAAAGATGAATAGTCACAAGAAAAATGAAACAAAATAACTTCAAATAGTAATCTGGTAACAAACTTACATTCGACGGTTACAATATGATCTAATTTGCTTTGAACTAACCCTAACCAACTACTCCTATTGCTATGAACTGTAGTAAAACTAAGTACAACTATGGCTACAACTGCTACTACGACTATGCTAAGTTCTGGAAAGGAAAGAAAAGTATAAAAAATAATTTAGTATTACGCAGGATGTCCGGATCCTTTAACTCTAACTATTGCTCCTATTTATAGACCATCCTAGCACTTGACGCCTTTCTTTACTTCTGAATTTCTCGCTTGAATTTTAAGACGTTAACTCTCATTCAATGTAGGGCCAGACAAAGATTGTTGCACTCAACCACTTCCTTTATGTTTCCTTCTTTTCTCGCATCCACGAATCATTTTGCTTCGTGCTCTTTTTCTCCATACGTAGGGAATACATGGAAGTTAGATAACCTCCCATGCAGGTGAAAACATTGTTGCTTCAAATTCCCTACATGTGGCATTCCTCAGTAGTCAATTAACTGCCCTAGAAGTCTAAACTGCACCTTTTCGATATCCCATGCCCTCTAATCATGTGTACACCTCCATTGTGTAGTGCCACATGTGCTATCCTCACTGGCAGACAAGTTAGAGAGTTAACATGTCCCCTGCACCAGCATGGTTTAAAGCTTAAATTATGTTGGTAGACGTTCGAAATGCTTGCTTCCAGCCATTAAGAAATCATGGGAAAACATAACTACTTGTTATCCCTAACTGTACGACTTCCAATCCGACCTCCTCGCTTTTCCTATAAATTGAACACTTAATACTAACTAACCCATTTGTATTCCACCTCTGTTTATCATGGCGACTCTTGAAACCATTAGCCATATCTTTGAAACTCTTTTCGTTTCTATAGCCAATCCTTCTAAGGTTGTTGACATTTCAATTCTCCAAACCAAGCATCAAGTGAATGGGATGGTAAACTTTCCATTCCTGAACCTTGTCCAAGACATCAGATCCTCCAGTTTGATATTTCCACCTGTTACTCCCCCTTTGAGCATGATCTAGGTCATTATGGGTGGCATTAAACCTCCTAAGGATTTTCATCATTCTCGCTCAAGAGTGATGAGTCTTTACCACCATGTAGTCACCAATACATATGTCAATTTCAGCCTTATGGATGCCCTATACTCTTCCTCTTTTTGTCCCAACCAAACCATAGAGCTAGAAGAGAAACCAAAGCTTTTAAGCTTCAAGGAACTCAAGCACCAGGCTGAAACTCAAAAGAAAGAATGGTCTGACAAGGTCCATCGAGGTCATTATCCTTTTGGATATATTGAATTCCCAACACTGGCTCCTCTCGGAGATGACGCTAAGTGTTTCAAAGAAATAGTCAACCTATTCTACGGTTGTTCGAAGTTCCACTAGAATTACTCGATTTACCCTGCTGATCTTGATGAGCAAGTAGGGGAAGCTAAGGAACTATTGGCTACCTTTGCATTCCTCCTCTTTGAAGTGCTACTCAAGGACATTCCTAAGGAAACTTTTTTATGGGCTTGTGAAGTAGTTCCCGCCTCTGATGTTGAATGCATGATTTTTATGAAATTCGTGTCTTTATCACTCAACTCTCTAATCTTTTGACTTGGTTGCGACACAATCGCCAAGAAAACCCTTTCAATAAAATCTAAAATGATTACCACGACATGAAAGACAAACTCGAGCGGCTTCACTTCAAGATTATGGCTCTTGAAGACATACTATTCGAATTGCCTCCAAATGCTCACAAGCATCTTTGAAAGAAACACAAAGCCACATCAAAGAAGTTCTCTATGACGGAGGCCAAACTGAAACGTAAAGCTGAAAGGACAGTCCTAGCTTTTTCAACCATTGACCAATAAAATGTTCAAGCATCAGGCCAATGAGGAGAGCAAAAAAAAAAAAGAAGGAATTTCTCGACTTTGTATGAGAGAAATTCCACACTCTAGTCAGTTGGATGTTCCCACACTACTTCAAGGTCATTCCTCATTACCGCTGGAAAACCTCGCTACTTGAGGAATTGAAGATACAAATCCCATAGGACGTTCAGGGAACTTCCTATCTGTTCCCATAGAAAATTAATTCTTATCTATTTCCAAATGACGTTCTGGGAACTTCAATCCTCCTTTCTGATATACTCTTGTATCATGTCACGAAAAATATTGCAATTCTTAATTGAAAAAGATAAAGAATCATATCACTTACAATTGTCTTCCGCTTTCTTTCTCCTAAAGTGGGGAGTTTAAGATAATGAGGAATTCTTATAACTTTGTTAGACAGTAAGAAATTGAAAATTTCATATATTTTAGACACGTTGAAGGAATATATTTTTTAAATCTTCCTCTTCTTATATAGTTAATTGATTGTTTTGTCTTTCTTGACTAAGGCCTCACAAACACAAGACTCTTGACCTATAATTTCAACCCAATCAATTCCATAATTAGGATCTTTATAATATGTTGTTTATGATGAATTATTTTGGTCCAACTCCTCTTCTAGTAGGGACTCATAGTGGGACACTTTGTAAGTTAAGTCTATTAAATGCTTAAAATCTATAGAATCAAACTTCTTTCAAAGTTCCCTATCCAAACCATCCTAGGCTAGTTGAACGAATTCGGCCTCAAGGAGTATTACTTTACACCTATTCTTGCTTCTTTTGAACCTGGTACCAAATTGAGCAACTTTCGTGTTAGGTATTTGTCTTAGCCTATTGGCTCTAATATATTCCAAGGCTAAATTTGTGAGCGAGCATGCTAGAAAAGTCTTGTAATTATTCTTTTTAGAAAACTTTTAACGTAACAGTTAAAACAAACAATCACCAGGCGTTTGTGTTGTCTGTTCTCCTACCTCAACAAAAAGGATTTTTCTTTGGTGTTGATACGTGGTGGCTCAAAACCAGAAAAACGAAAATAAAGAATCACAAAAAATGTGAAACAAATTGATTTTGAATAATAAATTTGAAGATAAACTTACATTCGAGAAGTACACAAGATCTAGGCTGCTTCGAACTACAGTTTACAAACTACTCCTACTGCTACAGGCTACAACTAGTCGTTAAGTACAACTATGAATAATGCTACTGCTACTGCTAAGGTTATGCTAGGTTAAGTACAGGAAAGGAAGGATACAAAAAGTAAGTTTTGTGTGGGGGTTTGTCCTCTTTTTCCTTCTCATCTTTAGTCCTATTTTGTGAGATATCGACCTGAAATCCAAGCATTAACAGGATAAAATGTGATTATGTGATTGAATCATAATTAATTAAATTAATCTGGGAAGTAGATAATTTAATCCACGATTAATTTTAATTTTATTAGCAATCGAGAAATAATTTCAGAAGTTTATTGAAAGCGCGAGTAATATTCTGAGGTTCGATTGTATGATGACAGGCAATTATGTGAATTGGGATATGGTTGTAAAGTTAAACCATACGAGGGGAACACCCTACCAATTTTCCCATGGAATGTCTAACTGGAATTTTCCTTCACGTGAATATTTTTCCCCCCTAAGGAGAGTCTTCACTAATTTCCTTCTACTGCTTGACACCAAGGTGGTTTTTCCACCTCCTGCTTGCCATCTAAGAGTCATTTTAAAACCATCTAAGCTCCTCTCCCCATTCATCTACTTTTGTTTTACGTGAGTTTAGAGAGAGAGAGAGAGAGAGAGAGAGAGAGAAGGAAGGAAGGAAGAAGAATCAAGGTTAAAGAAGCATGAGACTTGAGTTGAAGAAGCACCTCAATATAGGTATTGATTCTTTGATTCTTTTGTATAATAGTTGCTTAATTCTTGTTACTTAAGTTGATTTGGACCTTAATTGGGATGGCAGACGAGTTAGAAAACAAAACAGAGGTGTATTTTTTAAGGAACATAACACATACATAGAAGATAGAAGCAAGAACCAAAATTCTGCACTGACCGGTCGGGAGGTCGGCTACAGGACCAGTTGGTTGGTGTGATGACCGACTTGGCGACTGGTCTGGTAACTAGCAAGTGCTGAACATTGATGTTTTGATTCTGTATTACTGTGAGGCTAATATGCCTCCTATGGAGGTTCACACCATGACCTAACCCTTGTTTTATACTCAAAACATAACTAGAACATTTCCGACCCTTGTTCCAACATTGAAAACTGAGGCTATGATAACATATAAAGCCCAAAACATTAGTAATAACATTAAGGTATTGGAACCTGGCTTTGATACTCGGTGTTCTATTGATGATAGGATACGATCGTGACGCCGAGGTCAGAGCAAACCGTTGAGCCGCACAACACTACAAGAGGTGAGTCTAGGTGTGCATTCCTTACTTCGATGTTTTAAAGTCGTGTACAGGCATGAAAAGTTGCTTATTGTTATTGAAAGCCTATTTGTGGTCAAATCATGTTTAAACACGATACATGATTTTATTCCAACTATCAAGATGACATGTAGTGATTTCGAATTTTGACATAAACATGATCATGTAATGATATCTTGTAACACGGTGATGCCCTGACCGTTGGGGGTGAAACAAGTGGTGATTTGGAATAAAGAAGGGTCCCACGGTTCGGTGGCATTGGATGACATCATGCCAAATATTGAATTATATTAAGGGTTGCTCACCACATAAGTTTTGGCATATATCGTTGGTTAATTTTGAATGTTGATGCATGAAATATCATTGAGTTGTGATATGTGAATAACCTCCGTGTCACGAAAACTATGATACATCTTGATGTGTCCTCAGCCATGATCCATGGACCGAATTATGTACATTGATGATATATTGTTTTGATTATAAATAAATGAGATTAAGACATGACAAACCTGTAAAGTTTGTATATCTTGATTCATGCTAGTTTTATGCTAATGAATGTTGCTATGCAACATGCCAGGTCACGACCTTGGTCCAGACATGCATTGAGGACAGCTAAGATTGTTACACCTTTTATTTACAATTGTATAGACGTATGTGTATATAGTACCTTTGTTGTTTGCGCCATGATTGTCTAGCACTTGAGTTTTTGATGATGTAAATACAAGTTAAGCTTTGTTTTCTTAATCCTTGAATGACAGGTTATCACACATTCTTGTGAGTTATTTCATTTCTTTAATTTCATGTTTTTGCTACTCTAATGAACCTTTAAGGTTTAACATTGAAGACAGTTGAGCGTCCCTAAACTCTTATTTATGTAGAAGCTTTTGTGAGTTAGACTCACTGGTTGGTCACTAAACCACCATAATTTGGGATGGGCCCTGACATATTTATAGACCAATCAATGATTGATGCCTCTCTTCCTTGAATTTTCCTATTTGAATCTTGAGACGTTATACTTCCTTCGATATAGGATCATACCAATGTCCAATGTATTTACCCGTGTTCTCCCTCTCTTCATGTCCATGACTCACATCTTCTCGTCTTCCTTTGCTCCAAAGGCGGACGTGCATGGCAGTTGGAATAGCTGCCCATGCATATGGAACGCCATCGATTTCTCTTTCGCATATGTCAACTCATAGCAGTTATTAAACTGCCCCAGAAGATTGAATGATACTGTTTGCACTTCATGTGTTCTTTTATCAAGTGCGGGCATCTCCACAACACAATGCCACATGTTACGGCAACTATCTTCTTCTTCATGAACAAGATTTTTATTGGGTTACATGGTCAAAAAAGAACTACATCTGCTGGCCTTCACATAACCCTACGTGGATTAGTTGGTCAACCCGTATTCGATAGAGCTAAGGAGTCCATCTCGAACAAATAGGGCTTAGGAGGATCACACGCGTACTTCGCAAAGGAATTCCTCAGGACTCCTATATCATAGAAGATGCTCTGGCGTTCTGGGATCCTTACTTTTAACCTTTTTTTTATTTAACTATGGAATGATGCACCCACTATACTAGATGTTGCCCAACTTCTAGGACTCTCTCAATTTGGCCAAAAATTCACCATAGTTACTTCACCTTCACTTCTTCCCTTTTTGATCTATTCATGTAGCCTATCACAAAACCCATTGCAATTCTTAGCTAAATAAGATCAAGAATCATGCAATTACAATATGTCTTTCCTTTTCTTTCTTTAAAAGTGGGGAGTTTAAGACCAATGGGAAGCTTTATGACTCTTTTAGACAATAAGAAATTAAAATTTTCATCTGCATTAGATTTATCAAAGGAATATAATTTATTGATTTCCTTTTTCTTATACAATTGATTGATCGCAGTGTCTTTCTTAATTAAGGCCTCGCAAACATAAGGATCTTGGCCTATAATTTTAGAAGCATCTATTTCGTAATTTGGATCTTTATAATATGTGTTGTACAAATAGTTGTTTCGACCCAACTCTTCCTCGAGTAATGACTCATAACAAGAAACTTTGTAAGTTAGGTCTACTAAGTCCCTGAAATCTATAGAGTCAAACTTCTTTTGAAGTTTTGTATCCAAACCATCCTGGGCTAACTGAACAAATTTTGCCTCAAGGAGTGTCACCCGACATCTATTCCTAGCTTGTTTGTACTTGGTAATAAACTGGGCAACTTTTCGCTAGGTCTTTGCCTAAGACTGGCTAGATCGGCCATAGACACCTTTAACTCTATTTGGAAGAATTGCGTGTGAAAAGCTTCTTCCATTTGTTGCCAACTCTTAATGGTACCATACCCTAAACTGGTATCATACGCTAAACTGGTATACCATGCAAAAGAAGTTCCCAATAATGAATTAGGGAACAACCTAACTTTAACAAAACAATTGTTGGCCAATTCTTCACATTGACATGTGAATTTGGCTACATGTTCCAAGGATGACTGCCTCCCATCTCCATAAAATAGGAAAAATTAATGGATCTTAAACCCTCTAGGGAATGTCTTGTCCCAAAGAGGGGTGTTCAGGGTTTCTTCAATGAGCTATAACCATGGGTGCTACTGCGGGGGCAGACATGGGTATGGGCGTAGGAGGAGATACTGGGATTCCCTATCAATGGCTGATACAACGGTGGTAGAGGTGGTACCCCAAAATATGTTTGTGGAGGTGGTATAGGTGGTATCATAGGTGGGACACCAGATTGTGCCTCGGTGAACATCCCATACCTTGCGTCCACGCTTCACAATTGAGTATTTATCCTGAGGGCTTATTCCAACCCCCCAAGTGTTGGTTCAAAGATAGAGTTTTGAGAAATTCTACTCCAACCCATTCCTTTGGCTCTAGGTAGGTCATTCACATTTGGGGAAGCCATTTGGACATAATGAACTATGGAATCCTCACTCATGAGGACCCCATGACGGTTCAAGATCTGATGAGTTCATACCAAGACTGACACACTCTTCTAGATCAAGACAATCCGTGTCCTATGTTTAGCCTATCTCTTTCGGAATTGACCTCACCCCTAGGATCTCTTTCGAAGAATCCAAGTGGAGAAGGTATTGTCCTTTGTGGGCCGAGTTCTGGAGAAGAATCCACTAGAGAGAATTTGCCTCATGGCTAGTGCCCATTCCTCCATATGTCGTAGCAAGGCTTGTTGAGAAGAAGAAATATCTTTCAGTGAGTTTAAAAGTTGGTGACTTAATTATTGAGATCCAACCTCTATTGATCACTTAGTATATCATTCTATGGTGTGGGTTGACCGATTCAAATGGTCTGGCTACTGTGGATATTAAGACCTCTCAAGTCATGTAGAATTCTCTTAAGATGGCTCTACCTCACGATTTGACTTTGGCCAACTTCTTCAGTCCGACCGCCATGTTGGTCTCCTTCTAAGTGATTGTTAAAGGCATCATCTAATGGACTTGCCTATCGAATACCTTCAACCACAACTTCATCAAAAAATGTGGTCTTTTGGTTTCTAGTTTTCGCCAAACTCAACACTTAGTTCCCATTGGATTTGCCAAAAAGACATTGGCTCCAATATTTCAGGCTAAATTTATGCACAAGCATGCCAAAACAGGCTTGTAATTATCTTTTTTAGAAAACTTTAAATGTGACAGTTAAAACCAACAATCACCAAGCGTTTGTGTTATCTATTCTCTTATCTCAACGAAGAGAATTTTTCTCAAGTGTTGACATGTGGTGGCTCAAAACCAGAAAATAAAGATGAACAGTCACAAAAAATGTGAAATAAATTGATTTCAAATAATAAATTTGAAGACAAACTTACATTGAAGAAGTACACAAAATTTAGGTTGCTTTGAAGTAAAGGTTACAAGCTACTGCTACTGTTACAGGCTATAGGGTACAACTAATCGCTAGGTAAAACTATGAATACAACTATGGCTAATGCTACAGCTACTACTAAGGCTATGCTAAGCTGAGTGCAAGAAAGGAAAGATACAAAGAGCAAGTTTTGTGTGGAGATTCGTCCTCTTTTTCTTTCTCACCTTTGGTTCTATCTATAGACCAATCAATGATCTTCGTCTCTCTTCCTTGAATTTTCTCACTTGAATCTAGAGACGTTATACTTTCTGTGATGTAGGATTGGGCTATGATCGATGTACTCAGTCATGTTCTCCCTCTCTTCATGTCTAGGACTCACGCCTTCTTGCCTTTCTCTGTTTCAAACGTAGACGTGCAAGGCAGTTGGAATAACTGTCCATGCATATGGAACGCTGTCGTTCTATCTTTTGCATATGACAACTCATAGTTGTTAATAAACAGCCCCCAGTACTTCATGTGTTCTTTTATCGAGTATGGGCACCTCCAAAACGTAGTGCCACGTTACGCTTCTATTGACTTATTAGGGTGTCAATTGGCCAAATCAACCATGGACACCTCTAGCTCTATTTGGAAGAATTTTGTATGAAATGCCTCTTTCATTTGTTTCTAATTTATGATGGTACCAAACCCTAAACTAGTATACCACGCAAAAGTTGTTCCTAATAATAAATTTAAAAAAAGCCTAAGTTCCATGAAATCACTGTTACCAATTCTCCATATTGTGTTGTGAACCTAGCTACATGCTCTAAGATTGATTGTCTCTCATCCCCATAAAATGAGGTGAAGTCTGGGATTTTAAATTCCCTAAGGAATTCATACTGACGATTGATCCATTCAAGATATGGTTTCCCATACATTGGGATTTAGAGCCCCTAGGTTAATGGATCACACACTTCTTGTATGAGATCCAATACTTGGTCTCAAAGCTAAGGGTCTCCTTTCAAAAGGGAATTATGTTTCCTTGATTAGCTGCAGCCACTGCTCCTGGAACAAGGACAAGCATAAGAGCAGCCATAGGTGGAGTTTTACGGATTGCCATAGGTGGTGACCCCCTAAAATCTAGTACTCCATACATCCTTTGAAAGGGTTGATGAGGCCCTGAAGGTGGCACCCCAAAACATATTTGCGGGGGTGGTATGGGTGGTAGCACATGTGGAACACTTGGCAATTGGTCAATAAACATTTCATACCCTATCTTAACTCCTTGTGGTTGAGGGTTTAACCTAGTGTCTTCTTTTAAGCCCCCAGGTATTGGTTCAAAGAAGAGGTTTTAAGAAATTCTACTCTATCTTATTCCTTGGGTCTTCGGCAAGTCATTAACATTTGAGGAAACCAACTGGACCTAGTTGATTCTTCCATCCTCACTAGCAGGCAATCCCACAGCGGACCTGGGTCTTAAAGGCTTATACCAAGATTAAGGTGTTCCTCTAGGCCTAGACAATCCTTGTCCCATATTTGGACACTCTCTACATGAGTTGACCTCATCTATGGGATCTCCTTTGAAGAATCTAGGTTGGGATTGCATTGTGCCTCGATGACCTTGAGTATCACTGGTTTAAGTTCAGGAAAATGACCCACCAGAAGCAATTTATTTCATGGCTAGTACACATTCCATATGTCTCACCAAGGCTTGTTGAGATGCGGAAATCTCTTTTAGCAAGTTCAACAATTGATAATTAAACTGTAAAGATCCGACATCTACCGGATCGCTTAGCACAATATCACTCACAAGTGTGGTTCGACCAATAGTACTTGTCTCACAAATTTGCATATTATGCCCTCATGGGTCTTACTAAACTCTTGCAAGATGGCAATGGCCCACTATTTAGGTATGGCCACCGTGTTTATTTTGGCCACCATGTTGGTCTCTTTTGAAATGGTCATTGGAGGCATCATCCATTGGACTTACCTCTCTAATAACTTTCACCTTGACATCAGAGGGAGGTACAATGCTTTGTTTTTAGTTTTTACTATACTCAACACTTAGGTCCTAACGGGCGTGCCAAAAATATGTTGGCTCAAATATTCTACAGGGCTAAATTTGTACACGAGCGTGCTAGAAAAGGCTTGTAGTTATCATTTTCAAAAAAAAATTAGTGTGACACTTGAACCCAAAAACTACCAAACATTTGTGTTATCTATTCTCTTATCTTAATTAAGAGGATTTTTCTTAACTGTTGACACATGGGGGCAAAAAATCATATATAGAAGATGAACAATCACACGAAAAGTGAAATAAAACAACTTTGAACACTAAATCTGGTAACAAACTTACATTTGAGGGTTATAATATGATCCAATCTGCTTTGAACTAACTTTAATTGACTACTCCAATTGCTATAAACTATCAGTAAAGCTAAGTACAAGTATGGCTAAAACTGCTACTACAGCTATGGTAAGTACGGAAAGGAAGGACAAGTATAAAAAATAAGTAAGTTTTATGGAGGTGTTCAGATCCTTACTGTAACGCCTCAATTTTTCGAAAATGTTAAATAAAATAATTTAACAAAATGACAAGACTTTTTCAATTATGCCAAAAAATAAAGTTTCTTTACAATAACTCCAATCAAATGGAAATTACATTTCCAATAAATTTTTCAAAGCTAAGATAAATCTAGGTAAACCTGGGTGCAATTTGGTCTTCCTTGGGTAAGCTATCTTCATTGCTGATATGGAAATCCGATTTTGTTATGTCCTCGTTGACACTTGGCATGAAAAGTCAGAGGCAATGGAAATTTGCACCATAAGCGATAACGCCTAGTAAATAAATCCTATTCATAACCCAATGTATGCAATAGCTCATATGATGCATGATCACAACAACTACGCAATAATGAGTGGAAGCAATAAACAAATAATTATAGAAAAGTAAATCAAATTAAAGCGCAGGTGAGAATAATATTTCTAAATAAATTTGTTTAATTAATTTCTATGTTTCTAACAACATTAGTACGTGTCAAAATCTCCTTTTCAAAATACAAGTTTCGAGTCGACAAAAGCGTTGCCTGTAAGTCAAATCCTTAAATCAGTGTTTTGATATTCCTGTCTGATATGGTTCTGACCCCTAAGTTGAACCGTGCTCCCAGACCTCTAGCATACTTAAACATTGGCTCCCGTTTATCATGTTCTCAAACATTATGCTCCCAAACATTATGTTTTCCGTACATCGTGCCCAAAATCAAAAGCTCTACCTCCATCCATCATACTATGCTTTAATTCAAAAGACACAACACGGATTATCCACGTAGCTGGCTCATGATATAACTTGGCTTATTACATGACACGACTCACGACCAACTCGGCTCCAAAATGCAGAGCGGCTCACTACACTACCGGGTATTGGACAATAGTTCAGTTCAAGCCATATCAAGGCTAAAGACATCCTAACACATCTCTCAATGAGTCATTTGATTTCTCGATCTACATGTTCAGTGCCTTTTCAAAATATCATAATTTCATTGAAAATTGTGTGAGTGATCAAGACTGAAGTTAACTTATCATTCTAGACTCGAGTTCTTATATGAACGATGATCAACAACCAATAGCAATGATAACATGGATCTACAACTACGCATGTGATATAAACCATTCAAATCATGTGATTGAGCAAGTGGGACATAGATTCATCATGCAACATAGGTAATTAGGAACTTGTAAGCATAAGTATGTAAAGGTCCAATCATGGTATAAATTCTTAAACATGATTTGTTTTGAGGGGTCCAAAGTTCAAGGTTTGGATTAAGGAAAAATTTGGACAATTTTAAAAGTTGATCAGTCGAGGTAGAGAGTGACTTGTACAGTTAACTGGTACAGGTGACTAGAATAGGCAACTAGTCAGGATCAAGGTAATTGGAAGTTGGGAACATGTGACTGGTACGGGCTACCTGTCGAGATTGAGGTGACTGGTAAGAATTCACTAGTCAAGGTCAGGGATAAATGATTATGGTGACTGATCAGGCCAGTTTCCCAAAATGAAATAGTAATAATATTTAACCGATCAAGGAAAAGGGGTGATCGACAAGGAATAGTCAATGGTCAATGGTCAATGCTTAAGCAGGTGACAGTGATAGGATTTGACAGGTCGGATGGTCAGGGTGACAGGTTTAGATGGACAGCTCAACAACAATCAATGGGTGACTGGTTAGAGTGACCAGTAAGGATAGTTCAACAAAATATTCCAGTAGCTAAAGCGCGGTCAAGATACAAGGACAACTGGTCAGGTTAAAGTCAATGGATGGTCAACAACAACGGGGGTGACTGGTATGATTGACCAGTCAGGATAGTCAAACAAAACGAGACAATGGCTAAATTTGACCGGTTAGTGTTGAGGGCGATCAGTTAGGCGAGTTTCTCCTTCAAGTTTTCAGCTGAGTTTCAATTTTAATGGAGTTTCGTGAAGTTCGATTCAAGAATCTATAACACAAGTTAGGACATGGGGAGGTATATTTACCTTGTGAGAGCTTAATTGAACTTCGGAGTGAGGGATTATGAGATGGATTGCACAACAAGAGGGATATGAGAACTCCAAAATGAAAACTCCTCCTCTATCTCTCTAGATTTCTTCAGAGCTCAAACTCTCACTCTTTCTCACTTCTAAACTTGGAATGCAAAGATTTTCGCGGAAATGGAGAATGGAAAAAGAAGGGTTTTTATAGGAGATTTTGGATCACCTTGCACGTGGGGGTTGAGTATGAAGGTTGAATGTCCATGGACAACCATTGGTGGGGATGGAAAATTCTACAGAAGTCATGCGAGCGTGAAGGTTGCTTTGAGAAGAAAACCATGAACATTAGTGGTTTTGCTGAAGAATAAGGGGAGTGGGGTTTGAAAGAGGGCAAGAGGAGGAGACCGATTAGGCAGAAGAAGATTGCTCAGCCAAGGAAGATTTTCTACTAAATTTTGAACATGAATAAGAAGAGGGGCATGTGAGAGTGATGATGAGAGGAAAAATTATTGAGTGTGGTTGCATCATCACAAATCAGCCAAATGGGATGGGTTTCGGGCCAATAAAATGTTGATGGGCTTAGGTACAATGATCTAAATGGGCTATCAGGGGTTCGGTTTGTAATTGGGTTGGCCTAATGAGAAAAAGGGAATTGGGTTAGGGTTTGGGCTAAGTCCAAGGTATACAACTTAATAAAAATCATGCTAGTCCAAAATAATTTCATGCATCGAAAATAAAACTGTGCAATATAAATAAATACGTGCATAATTAATTACTGAAATTGAAGATAAAAATTATTTTCTTTTTATTGAATTTAAAATTTTTGGATCCTTATACTTTCACTCTGATTATTGCTCCTATTTATAGACCATGCTAGCACTTGGCGTCTTTCTTCACTTCTAGATTTCTCACTTGAATTTGAAGATGTTAACTCTACTTCGACACAGGGTCAAACCATAACTGTTGCACTCAACCATTTCCTCCATGTTTTCTTCTTTTCCTGCATCCATGAATCACATCTCTTCTTGCTCTTTCTCTCCATATTCAGGGAACGCATGGTAGTTGGATAACCGCCCATGCACGTGAAATATTGTCGCTTTGAATTCCTTACATGTGGAGTTCCTTAGCAGTTAATTAGTTTCCCTAGAAGTCTAAACAGCACCATTTCAGTACCCTGCGCCCTTTAACTGTGTGTGCGCACCTCCATTGCGTAGTGTCACATGTCATATTCTTATTGCCGGGCATGTTAGGTAGTTAACACTATTAAAAATATTGGGCTTCGCAACTTTTTGTTTTCACTTGTTGGTAAAACATTCAATTTAATGTTTTTTTAAGTGTATTTAAACTTGAAACGAGTATATTTAAACTATTTATTGTCGGTGTTGCAATTGTTTAGTTGATTTGGTGAAATTCAAAATATTAAATGTCTTAAGGTTCTCATACTGGAAAGTCTTTCGATTTATTTGAGGTTAGTTAATGTGGCGTGGCCCCTTTATGTCTAATGCATGTTTGTGTTTTTCAAATTCTTAAATTTTGTTTTGTATGTATTCATGATTTTTCTTTATTTGTGTATCTGTTCGTGTGAAATGGAGGACCCCAAATATGATTTTACTCATCCAAATAGGAGGAAAATTAGTAGAGGGGCCACATATGTCTCACATTGGGGGTTAGGTAGCTTCATGAAATGTGAATATTCAACAGATGTAATATTTTGAAATCCTACAAATAATTCAAGATTTAGGATGTTCTAAACACACTGTGATTTTTTACATACTTCTAGAAGATTGTGCAGAGATAGGATTAGTATAGTTAGAAGGTAATATAAAAATTGTAGAAATATTCTCCATGTATGGGGTGGAGTGAAAATAAATATATGTTTATGATCCGTTTCTAAATGGGAAGAAAAATAAAAGTCAAAATAAGATAGAGAAGGGAGATGTGGTTGAAGTGGTGCATTTAGAAGGGGGGTGATTATGATATTTGTAGTGGGTCCTAATTATGAGTTTAATAGCAGGAAGAGGGAGAGGGAGAGGGAGAGATAGATACTATTGATGATGACTTGGTGAAAGATGTTAATGATGATGAACTGGCTCTGTGAGACTCCCACGGATGCTACTACACCTACTGAACCCACTAAGCCAAGTAGACTTATTGAACATACTTTTCCCACTGAACCTAGTGAAACTCACGATGCTCCAATGGAGGCTAGCAACAGTAGTGATGATCAAACGAGTGTAACTGATTCAAATAAATATCGTAAGAGTAAAAAGAATATTGAATATCCAGAATTTGTTGAAGAGAGATAAATGAAGAATCTTCACTTGGTTGTTGGTAGGATATGTCCAAATGTTAGGAAGTTTAGGACTTTGCTAAAGGAGTACCACATCCATGAGACTTACAACTATGGTTTAAATGGATCATCTAGAGTCACAGTTATTTTTGTAGGCAGAATCAACGTGGTTTTAGGTTGTGTGCATCTCCAATGCATGGCATGGTTGATTTCCAAATTAAGAGGATCAGGACGGACCATTGTGAAAAAAACCTATAACAATAAATGGTCAAAATTTACATGGCTATCAAAAAAGTATATCGAGAAACTAGATGATACCCCTAGATCGAGAGTGAAATAAAAAAGGAGGTTAGGTGGGATTGGATGCTTGATGTATCTAACATCAAGATTTATAGAAAAAAGAAAAAGGCTGAAGAGATTGTATAGGTACACTATATGCCATAGTATCTAAGGCTAAGAGACTATTGTGGCATGGTTATGAAAACCAACCCAGGCAGCACAATTATTTTGAAGGTGGAAAAACCTTGGCTGGACATTGCAATAGTTTTTCAAAGGATCTTTTGTTACATATGATGTCCAAATCAAGGGTTTTTCTAGCTGCAATTATGCCTATGATAGGGTTAGCTGCATGTTTTTTAAGGGACCGTATGGTGGGAAATTAATTCATGCAACTAGGATGTATCCCAACAACCGAATGTATCCAATAGAAAAATTGCCAGTTGTTAAGATTGACACTAAAGACTGGTCATGGTTCTTAGAGAATTTGATCAGACCATTGGGAGACCTGAGTATAGAGGATGGACTTTTATTTTTGACATACAAAAGGCTTGCAATTGTATAGCTTAAGTCTTTAGTTATCTTTGTATCTTGGGTTGATCATTTAATAACTTTGTACCTATGGCAAAGGATTTAATAACTTTGTAAACTTTCAGGGTTGGTAGAAGCATTCAGAAAATTATCACCTTGTGTTGAAAACATTTGCATACGACATATGTATGCTGAGTTCCATAAATTATTCAAGGGAAAAGAGTTCAAGGAGAGAGGCATCCTCAACTTATGCCTAACTAGAGCATAATGAAAAAATGGCAGAATTGAAGAGTTTAAGCCAAGAAGCCTATGATCCGTTAATGCTTGAGAGTCTAGAGAACTAGGCTAGGCATTTGTATAGCCCAAGGTGCAAGTGCAACAGAATGGTCAATAACTGTGATGAGGGGTTCAATCAATGGATCAAGGATGCTAAAGATCAGTCCATGTGACATGCTAGAAACAATTGGAAGAAAGTTTGATGACAAGGTACCAGCCCAAGATTCAATTTAGCAAGAAATTCAAGGGTAACCTTACCCCCAAAATAAAGAAGAAGTTGAAGAAGCTTAAAGAAAAGGCTAGGGAATCAAAATTGATGTACTCCGAAGGCTCAATATTTAGGTTATTAGTATAGGATAGACATATATTGTCGACATTGGGCCCTGCACTTGTATATGTAGGTAGTAAGACAAAAAGAATTTCTTTGCCCTCATGCTTGTTCAACCATATATGCTGGTAAAGGATATTGCCAATCCCTAACCAAAGGTTGTGGACTAAAAACTTCAATGAACCTATAATGCCTCCCATTTTAGACAATGAATAGGATGCCCCAAGAATGCTAGGAAGAAGGCAGAGGAAGACCAAAGAATCTACAGTGTTAGGAAGCAGTACCAATACTTGAGATGCAGAAGATGTAGGGAACCTGATCATACTACAATAACGTGTAAATGATCACCTATGGAGAATGGAAATTATTTCCTAAAACAAGACAATATCTCATACTACGCAAATTTGGGAAAGGTGGTGATGGCAAAAGGATGGTACAAGGGGTAGACCTGCATGTCTAGTGAAAGAAGGTGCAATGTTCAGAGGTGCGGGTTTGGTTAAAGAGGGCGCAATGGTAGAGATCCAAGTCTAGTGAGAAAGGGTGCAATGTCTAGAGGTGCAATTCCAGTAAGAGGAGGTTCAGTTCCATTTTAGGTACAATCTTATAGATCCATCAACTTAAGTTTGAATTTTTTGCACCACATGATATGTCTAATTGGATTGTTCACTTGTTTTTTTTTTTTGGGTTAGGAGTTAAATAACAAGAGTTGGCGAGGGAATTCTTTCAAGCCAACGGTCTACATCAAGTGTTGCAGAACCTAGCATCACCAAAGTATTATGGTTCCTGAACAAGAGGGGTAAACTATAGGCTCCCTATCCAGAATTTGCCTTGGTTGTCAACCGATGCACTCGGTTTTCCTTGTTGCATATAGTCTTCTTCAATCGACATTTTTCTTCTGGGGGTTGCCACTCATGTTTGAGGTTATCCCCAAGGAACCCAACAAGTTCATGCGAACAAAGACAAATCAAAGTAACTACTTCGCCATAACCAAAGCCCACATGGTTCGGGAGTTACTAGGTGGAAATGTATTAGGTTACAAGGTGGAAATGTATTAGGCACCCACCTCGCCCAACCCGAGGGTCGCTCTCTACTCAATATTTATGAGATTTTAAAGTCATTCTATATTAATATATCATGTGAGGAATGGAGAACAGTCAACAGGGGAGTAAAACAACAACATCAAATGTTCGATTATTTGTCATTTATGTACAAGATGAAATTTGGTGACAAAGTGGTGTTTCAACACGAGACTCACTATTAGTGAGGCAAAATGATGGACGTCATTGTAAAGCTAATGTTACCCTTTCGTAAATAGCATATGCAATTGAGCCAAATGGCATAAGCTATATGAAGACCTAAATATTATTTGTGTTGTAATTTCTATGTATTAAAAGGAAAACTATCAGCATTCGAATAGAATATATAAATACAAATAGGACCGATGCATGCCAAGGGGAATGTTGCATACATTGATCCCAGGAGTTGTGTGCGCCTACATGGAAGCATGCACACCACTTTGGACCCAAACAAAAGACTTGCCTCCTATTGATATTTTAGAAAAAACAACGACAAAAAATTCATAAGTAGTATTGATTACTGCAAGAATTACCCTAAGTTCCCCCAAGAACGAGTGCAAGCAAGCATCATGTAGTTTATACCTAGATTTTGCCATAAATCTCTTGTCTTTGACTCGAGTATTCGAGAATAAGGTTGAAAGTGAATAAGTAAAAATTCGATTACTTATTCAATGCCAATCTCTTCTTTCTTACCCTTTCTTAACTTAAATGCTTCTAACTTATTTTTAAAAATTCTCTCAAACCTCTACTTGATCCGAAAAAATTCTATTTTTTATCCAAAAACCCTTTATACTTGGCTCTTTTCAAAATAAAATTTGCTCACCCTTGGCTTCCAAGCCTCGGGTCCCTTGTATAGGCCTCCAAAGGCCTCGAATCCGTGCATGGGGTGAGTTTTCCTTGCACTCAACCTTAGAAATATGCAAGTGATTGAGTGAATTAGTGTACGCAAGAGTTAAGATGGCGTGCGCCATTCGGTGAGATGGCACATGTCATTTCACTTGAACACATAATTACAGGCCAGGTTGGTGAGCCGATATGGTGCACCATGCCGTGTGCCAGTGTGATTTAGCTACTCAGTCTAACTTGGGACACACATCGCTAGAATAGCATGTGCTACTTTGTGCAAGATGGCGCACACCACTAGAACAAACATGTGCTAATTTAGGCTTGTTTTGTAGAAACTAAGGCATCTATGATTAATCTTATCAATGTCCAATATGATCCAAGACTTCTCCAGGGGATAAATATAAATGTCTTTTCTCATCATCAGGATTATCTAATCGATACTTTTAAAGGTTTTTCAGAGATCCAAATTGAGGTGTCCACATAAACCTGCTAGTACCCAAGGCTCTTCTACTTAAGTTGTATGTTAAGGTTGAATAGTTGGTACTATAGTTAAGAATGTGTTTATACCCAAAAATAGCAAGCCACCCATTGGAGAAACGTGGTGCTCATAAGGGTTTTTGTCAGAGCTAGTAAGGTTCAGGGTTTGACCACTTGTAAAGATCACCTATAATTAGGTCTTGACCAACATTGGATAGTTCCATCTCATCTGGAAGATGCATTTTAAAGAAAACGAAAAATGATGAGGGAGGTTGAAGGACAAGTGGTGAAACATCATAGGTTATAGAAGTACACATGCGTATATATATACTTATTCTAGCCCAAGGCATCCAACATCCTATACTATTCCACATTCACGTAAATACTATACACTTTGTCTTGAATTCCACGTGAATGTGTGATGGTCGAATAAATTGCGATATCGTATAGCAGTGCCCTAGGAGCACTAATATCCAATAATAGAGAGATACACTTCAAATTTTATGTTTTGAATGATCCATATTATCCTAGTTAAAGATTTAGTAATAAAACTATTGCTTCTGCCGTCTTCCTTTTTGTTTAGGAGTTGAGTCTTAAAAATAGTTTAAATTTTCAACAAAAATACATAACAAAAAAATGGACTAATATTAAATTGAAGTAATAATTGATGCATTATTTGAGTTTTATACCACCCAGTTATCTGTTTATTGTACAAATTTTTTGTCATTAAAATTTTGATCTTCGATGAGAAAAAGTGATATCAACACCCAAACCTACCACAAGTACGTACAAATTGCTATAAAATTACAACTTCAAACTCACTTTTATTTGGTCCATCTTAAAATCCAAAAAAACATCATGACAATGATAATAAATGATTGATGAATTAGATGACTCAAAACAATCTTTTTTTAATGTATTCGCTAAATTGTTTAAATCTTATAAAAGTTATTTTAAAAATTAGTTATAATTTAAATGTGACTTATTAGGTTTGCTACGTGCCTTCGGACATTGACATTCACTAGTATATGTATAAAGAGCTACAAAAAGGGATGGGTGTTGGGCATGCCTTGATTTATAGGAAAATTTGTTACAAAGTCAGGATCTGAACAGTCCACTGACTTCTAGAAGTCTTCATGGATGTTCTTTGACTCCCCATGACCTATGACAAATTGCCCACTATGCATAACTTCAGCCCCACATTTTGAGGGAAGTGGAGGACGTGTTTACACAAAGAAGAAAACATTGGACAGGTGTCAGGCCCGGAAGCTGACAGTTATGCCCATTTTAGGCCCAAATCAGCTTGCTTTGCCTATAAATACAAGCCTTCAAGGTCAAATTCAAGCTCACGCGCCAAGACTCTTAAGATTCACTTATCTTGGTCCAACCCCTCTTGTGAGATCCCGATCCATTTTAATGGTAATTAAGCATTGGACGGCAAATTAGAGACGATCAAATTGATAATTATGGATAATAAAGTGTTGAGATATTGCACAGAGATATGTATAAGCCACGTGTTTCTAGCAAACCCAAAATGGGATGATCAGTGATGTGGGACCCGATTCCAATTTATGATTAATTTAGCAATAATCGGGTTAATGGGTCAATATATAATCTAGGATTAACAAAAAAAAATTGTGAGATTTATTTACTGAAGATACACTACATAATTGATTTAAGTGCTTCAGAGTATCAATGGGGTGCCCGAACTCTTGTCTCCAATCTATATTTATCCATATGTATATGCATATCCATATTCCATCATTAGCCATTTTCCTTTCATGCTGTCAGCCAACTTCTCCATACTTCTTTTCCATCACTAAACTGTCTCAGGCCATCTTCTACCCAGACTTTCCTTTCACGCCTCCTCCCTTCTTTTCTCTATATAACTCACCCTTCCCCTTCCATTTTCAGTCTAGTGTTGCACCAGAGAGAGAGAGGGAGGGAGTGAACTATGCCCCAATACTCAACAACAGGTAACTTTCCTTCTTTTCTTGCATTCTCTTTTGAATCAACCACAGTTTATGCCTATATTTTGTGTTCTAGTAGCTATATATACACTAGTTTTAGGGCTTTGAACCTTCACCAATAGAGTTTTAAGCAGCTGTTTGACCTCTATAACTCTTTTGGTCTTCACTCCGGGTCTCCATCTCGACGTATGGCTGTTGGACGTCTGGTGCATAATTCGAATGTTACTTCAGAATTTTTCCCTCAACTTTTAAAGCCTCCCTAGACCTTTTGGGACATCGTGAACCTCTAAATTTTGAAACACAACTAAATCATTTTAACTTGAATCACACAGTTTCAACGATTAGATCTTAAAAAAACTATGTTCCGTAAACTGAATCCACTTTGAATTAGTGTTGTTCCATCGAGTTTTTACCCCATTTAAAGGCATCTATGGACCTTATTTCTTCATCAAATATATTCCCAAAATCTTAAAATATCACCTTGTTGAAAACAGTAAACTTTGGACACAATTTGATGTGATTCTCAAATTGATTTCCATTTATGTAATTTTTTGTAAATTTGAAGTTCCTTATTTTGATGATTTGGGATTCAAGAGGCTTCCATTTTGACCTAGTGATCACCCTGGCCCATGTAGATTGACATCATTAGAATATCAATTACAACCTTGTGCGGGTCTCGAGCCATTATGCAAAAAGCTAGTGACGTGTTGGACACGTGTGTCCAAGTCACTGTGGTTTACTATTCTATCCTATGATTAGCCAAATGTTTCATTTCGGCGATTTATGTTAGGTCAGGAGTTTGAGGACTACTAGAACGAGTAATTGACGGACGATTGCGATGCGCTCTATGTGAGTCTCGTTATATCTTATTTTCTCATATTCTTGAAATGATAAATGTACATGTTTGGCATCAAATTGCTGTTGAGGAAATTATTACTCTTTTAGAATGAAGGAAATCGTGTTGGTACGTTCGGGAAAGTGATGAATATCGATGGCATTTGAACTATGTAAAATGCATGTCATATTATAAGCCATGAATTACTCTAAAGATTTCTAAATGGAAAGGGATGATCATTATGATACGAAGTTCGCACAATGTCTTCAGGCACTAGGGGAAAGGGAATAGCGAGACGAATGAATAAGGGAGGGTTCTTGGCCAGATGATCACAAGTGATGTCACACCGATTGTCGTATTAAGATTGCTCCCTAATATTGGCGACCATCGGATGTAGTTGAGGGCTTCCCGTCCAAAACCTGCTCAGCGTGCATGCTCAAGCGTATTGTCATGCGCGGTCCTTCTCGATTAATGTTTTGCTTATTAGAGTCACCACTCAAATTTGAGATTGTCCCCGAGAAACCAAATAAGTACATACAAGCAAAGACAAATGGAAGCAACTAGTCCATCATAACTAGAGATTACTCAACTTGAGACTTAGGTTCTAAAGTGGGAAGGTTCGAGGCAACAACCTCGAAGGACTCGTAGGTCGATCACTACTAATCATTTATGGGATTTTGAGTTCATTTTGTATTAATATCAGATGTACATATTGGTTCTCTCTCCTTATTCAAACCAGTAAGTATATAATAAAATTTGGTTTGAATAAAACGTGCAACATCCAAAACAGAATTGAATGTTCGCTAATTAGAATGGCGTGCGCCATTGTACACTTGGCATTTGCTCTTTTTAAAAAAAGCGTGCAGTATTGAGCGAAGTAGCGCACGTTATACATAAACTCAAACAGTGTTTGTGTTCTATTTTCTGGACATTGAAAACACAAATATCATTCAAAGTACGCAAAACAAAAAGTTGTAACAATGTAAAGACTGTAATTTTAGAAATGATTGGCACACGCTTAAGTGATGTTGCATACTTTAGTTCCTAGAGTGACATACACTCATATGAAATGGTGCACTCCACTCTGGGCTTCTAATGAGATTTGCCTCTTTTTGATTTTTAAAAAAAAAAAAAGGCAAAAAATTTATAAATAGTTTTGATTACTACGCAGATCACCTTAAATTCTTCTCAAGAACAAGTGTGAGTTTGCACAATGTGAATTTATAACTTGATTTAGACTTGAATCTTTGGCCTTTGACGAAAGTACTCAAGAGTTATAAGTGAATAAGTAAAAATTTGATTACTTATTCAATATCAACTTTTTCTATCCTACTTTTGCAGCCGAAATAAAAGTCTTAGTTAAGATCTACTTGAAGAAAATTCATTGCGAGTTCAATCCTCCACAACTTGTTTTGTTAATGGTTGTAGTACCATTCTGTAGATTTCGTTTGTGCTTACTCCTATTGATTTGAGCAAAGCATTTTATGGGATATCTATTGCTCATTTGACATGCATTATTTCTTGAATTCTATTTTCAATTTTGCTTTACAGTACATGCTAAAGAAGCCTGAAGCTCGTGCCTAAATGTAGATAGTTATGGTTCTTACTAATTTTTGTAAATTTTCTTATAGTGCCATATGACCTTGATGAATGAATAAAAAAAAAAAAACAAGGGATTATACCAGAAACAATGACACTTTACCCATGCAAAACTTCGAGTCTAACACCCACATCAAAGACCCAAATAGAATCAAAGAGCTGCATCCTGCAAAAATTGACGAAAAAGGTTAGCATGTTATCATCACTACTTATGGATAATCTCAAAGGATTGGCCTAGTAATACAGACCTATAATTTCATAGTTTGCTCCTTCCTAAAATTTTATATTCGAAATTTCTTAGGTGCTATCAATCCTTATGAAATCAGTCAATACAAAACTTTACCCCGACTTTTAATTAGGCCTTTGATTAGTGAATAGTGAAATTGATCTCCCAGAGATTAATCGAGATGCGCGTAAACTGACCCGAACATTCTGAGTTATAAAAAAAAAAAAAATCACTGCCCATGGGAAGACAATCATGTAGCCAAGCACAACCCAAAAAGAACCAAAAAGGAAGTTGTTGGAACTTATGGCTCATATAGAGAGGGTTAGAAGCCGAACATAGCGGAGTGGAGCGAGGGAAGCGAACCGAACAAAGCAGAGCGGAGTGAGACTTCTGGCCCAATGGGTTCAACTGGTGTGATTGGACCTTCAGCCAAATGGATTGGGGGGTGCGGGGGAAAAGACCATGCAGTACGGTACAACCTAATTAGAGTTGGACTATATGACCTAATTAGAGTTGGGTTTCCTAATTAGAGTTGGTTTACCTAATTAGAATCAGACTAGGATTAAAAGAGAGTATATCTATAAATACTCTTTATTATATAATCCTAGGGAATTGTATCAAATAACAAATCTCGTTTCGCTCCCGTGGACGTATCCAGTTTTGGGAAACCACATAAATCTTGTGTTAATTTCTTTACAATTTCTTATTCCATATTGTGTGTGTGATTAAGTGATTGCGCCAACAAGTGGTATCAGACCTCAGGTTAATTCAATCACACGAAGAACGATGGTGGGGAATATGTCTGTGTCGAAGTTTGATGTGATAAAGTTCGATGGAACTAGAAATTTCAGACTGTGACAACAGAGGGTAAAAGATCTGCTAGTGCAGCAAGATTTGTCGAAGGCGCTAGGAGGGAAGTCCAAGAAACTAGAGCAGATGACCAACGATGATTGGGAAGATCTGCAAGCGAAGGCAGTGAGCACAATTCGTCTGTGTCTCACAGATGAAGTTATGTACCACGTGATCGGGGTCGATTTGCCGGCTGGGGTTTGGGCAAAATTGGAGAGCAGGTATATGTCGAAATCTTTGACTAATAAACTGTTTCTCAAGCAAAAGTTATTTGGACTGAAGATGGTTGAGGGTTTTGACCTAATTCAGCATATCAATACGTTCAATCAAATTGTTAGTGATCTATTACGTATTGAGGTGAAAGTCAAAGAAGAGGATCAAGCTTTAATGTTGTTGTCCTCTCTATTGGGTTTTATGGATAATCTCGTTACTACTCTACTTTGGGGGAAAGAAACCCTAGAACTGGACGCAGCCCTTCTGGCAAATAATCAACGCATGTTACAGACTGAATCAATTCAGGGTGAGGGACCAGTAGTTAAGTACGAGGACCGAGGCAGAAAGATGGACAAAGGAAAATCTGTTGAGCGTGGAAAATCAATAGGAAAGGACCGTTCTGAGTTGAAGTGTTTTCGGTGCCATGAAATAGGTCACTTCAAGAAGAACTGTCCGAATAAGGGAAAAGGAGACAGCTGAAAGAAGAAACAAGGAAAGGCAAGGAAGAATAAAGCGGGACCATCAAATACTGCAAACATGGTCGAGCAGTATGATTCAGAGGATGGTGATTTGCCTTCGGTCTCTACCAATCAAGATCATTTAGCAGACTCGTAGATTCTGGATTCGACATGTTCTTATCACATGTCCCCTAACAGGGAATGGTTCGACACCTACAGGTCAGTGGATTGTGGTAATGTTCTTATTGGTAACAATGCGTCGTGTAAAGTCATAGGAATAGGCACAATTAAAATTAGAATGTTTGATGGTTTTGTGAGAACCGCGAGTGAGGTTAGACATGTCCCAGATTTGAGAAAGAATTTAATTTCATTGGGAACTTTAGACTCCAACGGTTGTGGGTGTAAAACTGAAGGTGAAGTCATGAAGGTAACGAAGGGTGCTTTGGTGATCATGAAGGGTTCAAAAGTTCCAGGAAACATTTATAAGCTGACAAGGAGTGTTGTTGTAGGTGGAGCTGCTACTACCACAACGGACAATACTGATGATACTATTCTTTGGCATATGAGGTTGGGACATATGGGGAAACGTGGGATGTTGGAGCTACAAAAGAAGAATTTGCTGAAAGGGGTGAAATCGTGCAAGGTTAGGTTTTGTAAATTCTGTGTTCTGGGGAAACAATGTAAGGTGCAGTTTAAGCATGCCACACAAAGATCAAAGGAGATTCTTGAGTATATTCATTCAGATATTTGGGGGCCAGTGAGGGTAGCCTCAAAAGGGGGATCTCTGTATTTCGTGACCTTTATCGATGATTATTCGAGAAAAGTTTGGGTTTACTTCATGCGGCACAAGTTTGAGGTTTTTACAACCTTCAAGGTGTTGAAAGCTAAAGTGAAAAACCAAACAAGGAAACGGATCAAGTGTCTCCGAAAGGATAATGGGCAAGAGTACAACGATGAAATTTTTTTGAATTTTTGTGAGGAGCATGGGATACAGCGATACTGCACAGTTCGAAAGACACCGTAGCAAAATGGGGTGGCAGAAAGGATGAATAGAACCATAGCAGAAAGGGCACAGTGTATGAGACTCCATGCAAGGCTTCCAAAGAATTTCTGGGCAGAGGCAGTGAATATGGCAGTCTTTGTTATAAATAGGTCGCCAAGTATTGCTCTGAATGGAAAGGTGACAGAAGAAGTGTGGACAGACAAAAAGGTAGACTATTCAGTTCTGAGAATTTTTGGGTGTCCAGTTTATGTTCACGTTCCAGGAAACGAGAGGTCAAAGTTTGATGCCAAATCCAAACAGTGTATCTTTATTAGGTATGAAAAAGGGGTAAAAGGGTACAAGCTTTGGGATCCGAAAACAAAGAAAGTGGTGATCAGTAGGGATGTGATATTTGACGAAGATTCTATGGTCAAGACACATTCAGAGGTTCAAAAATCCGAGTTAGGAGAAGGTAGTAAGCAGCAGGGTATTCAGGTCAAGCTGGAGAGTATAGAATTGGATGATTCTCAGCCAGGGGAACAGCTTGATCAGCAGCAGAAGAAGCAATAGGAAAGCATAGCCACGGGGAGACCCAAACATGTTATCAAACCGCTAATGAAGTATGGGTTTGATAGTTTCTTATGCATTGTCTACTACCAGTGGGGATTCGTCTACTTTTCAGGAGGCCATCATTATTTTTGAAAGGGACAGATGGATGGAGGCCATGGTGGAGGAGATGAAGTCATTGCATAAGAATAAGACTTGGGAGTGAAAAGAACTACCTCAAGGAAAGAAAACAGTGGGATGCAAGTGGGTTTACAAGAAAAAAGAAGCTGCATCGGAAAAGGAAAAGGAAAAATTGAAGGCTTGGTTGATAGCAAAGGGATACTCACAGAAGAAGGGGATTGACTATGATGAGGTCTTTTCTCCAGTAGTGAGGCATACTTCAATCAGGATAATCTTGGCATTGGTGGCTAGCTATGATATGGAGTTGAAATAGATGGATGTGAAAACGACCTTTCTCCATGGTGACTTGGAGGAGGATATATAAGCCGGAGGGGTTTATGCAGCCAGGGACTGAGCACCTTGTTTGTAGGTTGCAGAAGTCACTTTGTGGGCTCAAGTAGTCTCCAAGACAATGGTACAAGAAGTTTGACTCCTATATGATCCGGATTGGGTTCACACGCTGTGAGTATGATTGTTGTGTTTATGGTAAGAGCCTTGATGATGGTTCATATATTTTCTTGCTACTTTATATGGATGATATGCTTATTGCTGCAAAGAGTATGCCTGAGGTAAACAGGTTAAAATCTTTGTTGGGCAAGAAATTTGATATGAAGGATTTGGGGAGTGCTAAGAAAATACTTGGGATGGAGATTCGCAGAGATAGCTCAACGGGAAAGCTGTGGTTCTCTCAAAAAGACTATGTAATGAAAGTGTTGGAGAGGTTTAGCATGGATAGTGCCAAACTAGTCAGCACACCTTTGGCGAGTCATTTCAGGTTATCTACCACTCAATGTCCAAAATCAGATGAAGAAATTTAGGATATGTCAAAGGTGCCCTATGCCAGCGCAGTTGGTTGTTTGATGTATGCAATGGTATGCACTAGACCCGATTTGGCACATGAAGTTAGCACAGTCAATAAGTACATGGCCAATCCAGGCAGAGAGCATTGGAAGACAGTCAAGTAGATGTTCAGATACTTGAAGGGTACGGTAGGCCGTGGTCTAATGTTTGCTAGGCTACAGAATCAAACTTCAGTTGTGGGGTTTGTGGATGCGGATTATGCTGGAGATGTGGACGACAGGAGATCTAATATGGGCTATGTGTTTACACTTGCAGGTGGGCCTATTTGTTGGAGATCCATGGTCCAACCTCTGGTGACTCTATCTACTACTGAGTCCGAGTACATGGCGGTGACAGAGGCTGCTAAGGAAGCAATGTGGTAAAAATAGCTAGTAAAGGAATTGGTGATAGATCAAGGTGGAGTACAGTTGTCTTGTGACAGTCAGAGTGCCATCTATTTGGCGAAGCATCAGGTGTACCATGCTAGGACCAAGCATATTAACGTGAGGTTTCACAAGGCAAGAGAGTTGATTGCTATGGGTGAATTGATACTTGAAAAGGTGCACACTTCAGAGAATACAGCTGACATGTTAACAAAGACTGTGACTACAGATAAGTTTGAGCATTGCTTGAACTTGATAAACGTCTCCATGTGATAGAGAGGAGGCATCCCCTAAAGCCAGTTGAATCAAGATAAGTTATCTTCTGAAGGGGCGAGGATATTCGCTAAGGTGGAGATTGTTGAAACTTATGGCTCATATATAGAGAGTTAGAAGCTGAACGTAATTTAGCAGAGCGAGGAAAGCGAAGCGACCAAAGAGGAGCGGAGTGAGGCTTCTAGCCAAATGGGTTCAACTGGTGTAATTGGGCCTTCGGCCCAATGGATTGAGGGGTGCGGGGGAAAAGACCCTGCGGTACGGTACAACTTAATTAAAATTGGATTACCTAATTAAAATTGGACTATATGACCTAATTAGAGTTGGATTCTACTTAGAATTGGGTTTCCTAATTAGAATTGGATTCTAATTAGACTTGTATTCTAATTAGAATTGGTTTACCTAATTAGAATCAGAATAGGATTAAAATAGAATATATCTATAAATACTCTTTATTGTATAATCCTAGAGAATTGTATCAAATAACAAATCTCGCTTCGCTCCCGTGGACGTACCCGATTTTGGGGAACCACATAATTCTTGTGTTGATTTCTTTACAATTTCGTATTCCATATTGTGTGTGTGATTGATTAATTGCGCCAACAGAAGTCACAAAAATATCAAAATTTCCCCTACGAATTACAACCAAAGGTTGAAACTCTCAAAAACACAAATTGAGCGCTTCCTAACAAAGGATGAGGCACGGATCATCCACAAAACAGAGAACGAACGGGTCAGCCAAGCAATCCTTTCTGGACCATTTGGCTAATGATCAAAGTAATATCTGGTTTTACCAATTCAATATCTAATGAGCCGGTGGCATTGCTAACTAGATAAATTAATTAATTAATTACATCCACCAAGGGAGGGTCGATCACCCATGATGTTGGTTGTGATTTGGTTGTATAATCCGAATTGCATTGCTGAACAGGATATCTACATGTATTACTTGATCTCTCTTCCTAAAAAGCATGTGGAGTTATGCATAATACAGGAATAAGCTGTTGCCAGTGCCACAAGCAATTAAGTTTGCTTTTGGATGCCAAGCCAGATGCAGTAGCTTCAAATTTAAGTTGCAAGACAATTCATTATTCCGCAAGCTAGAGTTTTCGTGACCTGAAAATGATGGAAAGGGAAGAAAAGTAGCTGATGAAGAAATCAGGAAACAAATGATAAACATGGAAACACAAACCTTTCTGTGTTTTTTCCTAATAACAAAAAGGAACTTGGGACCCCAACCTTGTCGGGCAAACCCACGTGCCAAGTTGCTGAGGGATGACCTCCTAGCTCTTGAAGTAGATTGCATATGTGGATTCCTGTATTCAAGGACAGCACCAAATGATGGATAAATTGATGGAAAAATATTGTTTGGAAGAAGCAAGGTGAGTCTGAGAGTCATACTGTACCATTACGACAATGTGCATCTACTGCCTACACAGGCATCTGGAAACGCAATAACAGGTAACATGCAGGAACTTATACACCTCACTTCCCCACTAACGTATTTAACCTTTAGTAATAAGATTTTTCCTTGTGAGATAATCGAGAAGGAAAACAAGAGGCTACCTGGATAGACTTTTGCTAGCTTCTACCGTAGTCCCTTCTTCACTTCCATTTCCAGAAGCAAAAATACGCAGTTGATTGCTGAGTTAAAAAATACAGATCATCATAGCTGCAAGAGTTGACATGCAAATGCACGAGGGAACAGGCAGATGACAAGTTTCCAATGTGTTCATATGATGCATTTTTGTTTAGAGTGCACAAACCTATAAGATCCAGTTGCAAAGTGAAGTCCATCTCCACTGAGGCAGCAACCAAACTTATCAAATATCGCATCATTGTTATACAAGTCCGATAACTGTGCAATTTGTAAGTTGTCAGCCATGAAAACATACAGAAAAGTGAATTTCTTTCTCTCGAACTATCAAGAAGGTCTTACAAAAAAAGTATCAAGGTAAGTCTACATGTTGCTTGGAAAACTTTTTTGCCGTAACTAAGAAAATAAGGTCAACTGATAGTCATCAACAGGAGAAGCTCAACAGATTGGCTCATACTTTGTCGATGTGATTTGAGAACTTCAAACATAGACATTTCTTTGGATGAAGAGTTCCATGTCCTGTATGTTACGTCGCACATGAAGCTTTGTAGCCCTCATAGACAAGTTTCTTTGAAGATCACACCAAATCAAAATTTTCCCTCTCTTGTAGCTCTTCTACCTTCTCCGTTGACCTTCGTAGTATTGCACCTTTACCTTTGCTGAGAAATGACTGGCTCTGTTGCTTACTTAATTGAGCCATCTTTGCTTCCTTAGGGATTCATCACTCGAGGGCAGAATTGCAGATTTCCCTCCCCCTCTTCACTTCTTTTTGACATGAAATATAGTTTAGCTTTAGAATTTTCCTATTTCCAATGACAGCCTCTTTGACTTATCCTTGCCGACAATGTTCTGTGTGATTTTGGCTCAATGTTCTGTCTGGTCTGCAGTTTCTTTGGAATAGCAGTTGGACAAAACTGCTCAAGCAGTCCATCAGGCAGTTGATCCTTGCTCACAGCTTCCCTCTGGCAATCTGTTTGCAACAGAGCTCGAGTGGTCAAATCACTGCTCAAGTGGTGGCACGGTGGTGGTCTGAATGTGTCCGACAGACTTTTTACGTGATCTGCACTTCCTAAATCAATTTTCGGGATGTTTCTGCACTCCTTTTGGGCTTTTTTCGGTGGTGATGTAAATTCATCTTAGACACAAACCAAAAGAAGGACCAATGGACTATCCTTGAAAATCCAAGAAAACAGGGACACCAAAACACAAAACAACCCAAAGCAGATTACACAGCATAGATACCTACCCGAGGGCAGAAGCAAAACCAGCAACACTACACACAGTCCATCATCACAAGAGCACTAGAAACAAGAGAAACAGAAACAAAATTAATCACTACAACATTTTATGCGATCAACCCAAGCCCCACCAATCTTTCTATCCTCCACTGAGGGAGGGGCATTGTTCCAAGCTGCTAAACAAGCTCTAATTTTTCCACCTTCATAATAAGCCCTTTGAACATCAATACATTTCTTTCGGTAGATTTTCTATTTTTGTTTCTCCCCAGAGATGATCACAGCAGCTGAGAAAGCAACTTTTAACACTGAAACCTTGATAGACTTCCTCTTGCAGTATTGTGTACCTTGACAGACTTTTACAATGGGCCTTGCATTGAAAGGAAACCTATTTTCGGATTGTATGACTTCAGGAACACTTGTTTTGGGATATATCTTGTGAGATTCTCTGAAGGTTTTGGAAACCTCTTGGAGAGAAAGTTAGTATCAGGAAGGACTCCTTTTACTGAAAAAATGGGGTTCCCTTCACTGATTTGTTAGATGAAAATTTGCAAGACTTGTAGTTTGGTTGAGAGAGAGCACTTCGGAGACTTTTTTAGAGAACTTGTATTCAGGTTTAGTGAGGTTTGGTTTGTAAGATACGCCCCTTCACTAGAATCCTGTGTTGCCACTTGCCCTTTGGACATTTGTTCTCTGTGTTAAGGAAATCCTGCTCCCATATGATTGACTGTGGATGTAGACTTAAGCTGAACGGCATAGTCCTGGTATCCTTTGTCTTGCAATTGTTTTGGCCTTCTCTCTTCTCCTATGGTTCATTGTTTTAGATTCTTCTTCTCCATATGCAAAACCATTAAACTATCTTGGTGGGCTGAGTTTTTAGAGGCTCTACCTGAAATAAGTTCCTGAAGCCTCATCAGCTTCCTCCCATTCTCCATGATGGCAGCCAATCTTAGGGAATCAGCTTAACCCGAACTTCTCCCCCGAAGTTTCTTTTTTCTGGGGCTAATTCTTGTTTACATCATTCTGCCAACCATTTCCATCCGGTGAGTTGAATGGATCTTGGAAGGCCTTGAGAGCTAACCTTTTTCAACGTATTACCAAATATATATCATAAAGCTAGAAGACATCTGAATGACTGCATTGTATTCAGTCTCTAGTCATCTACCTCTTCTTAAACCTTCTCCTTGCATTCTTTCTTTCGGCCCCCTCTAGGGCAGTCATAATGACATTCATCCATTAGGAATTAAACAGATCTAAGCTGGATTTTGGAATATGATCTAACGAAGTGCATCTCCAATTCTTTTGCATTCCATTTCCTTAAATATATAGCTGATGTTTCTATCATTTTCTTTTTCTGCTTTGACTTCTCTCTTTCCTTTCCTCTTTTCCTCCCTTGTTTCTTTTCCTTCCCCAATGTCTTCTAAACAAACTGATGAAGGTGTTCGGGTCGGAACCTTGAACGAAAGGTTTCCCATAAACTCCAAAGCCTACGTGGAAGACATACAAACTAGCAGTGTAAATAGTGCATTATGGCCAATTTCAAAGAGAACTAGTGGGCCACCTAACCATTTAATCATTTGTTCAATTTAGTTCAACATCCCAATAAGATAGTTAGGCCATTTCGCAATCAAGAATCTGAGGTACTAGTCCATTGATATCAAAACAATACCCTAACATTAAGGAAAAACAATAAGAATGACATTGTAATAAGAAGCTTTTAGAATGCAAATTGAAAGATTTGGAATGCATTCACTACTTTGCCAATAAATGCTTCTTCCTAATGGGAAAATATTTAACTAAAACCAATAGGTGTCATTAAATTTCAGGATTCTTTAATTCGCCAATAATTGGAAGTTGTAAAAGATGGTCACAAACAAACAAGCAATTCTTTAAGAAAGCGACAGACCTCTTTCAGCATTATCAGTTTCTAGAGCGACAATAGACTATCGAGCTGAAACAAATCATCTGATGTGCCGTTATTGAACCAACGACCTAGGGAACAAGTCCTGTGCTCTTTCCAGTAAGCAAAGGGAGCTAAGGTAGTAAGGAGAAAATCATCTATCTCAATGAAATTCAAGCCTTTAACATTATCCCGTGTAACTATTCTAGTAAATAAAACTAGTATGGCCTTTTGCAGCAAAACATGGAAGCAATGGGATCAAGTTATCCAAGAACAGCTACCACTTGTTCCATTGGCTTTTGCCTATTTCTACAGCAGTTAATCCAAGGAGTTGAAGATTCATCAATACTGTGCCCAATATATCACAATCTCACTCCATCAAAACATGACAAGTCAACAACCAGGACTATTTTCTTCGGCTACTTGTTATATAAAAGTTTGTTCTTACCTTTGAGTGAAGGTGCTCATGAATCTTATATATTGCAACAGGGGAAGTCTCCATACGTGTATCCCATAGCTAAAAAACGAAGAGACCTTTAATTAGTATACTCACTGAACAGGACATAGAGAGATGATGCACAAACAGGACAAAACATACTAGACTATGGGGAAAACACGCAAGAGAGAATTGCACCAAAACTACATCTCAAATGTGGATCCTTGATGTTCTTCGCATTCCAAATCCCAAGGAAGTTAAGACTTATAGCAAGTTGTAGACTGAGGCAAAGTAAACGGAAGCAGCATGAAACAAGAAGGGGAAAAAAGTTGTCTCAAGTCAATCAGACATGCTAGGATGTATGCCTTCTCCAATTAGGAAAACAAAAACAAGAAAGCCAAGAAATAGAGCTAAAAACACAACTTATAGTACTGTGTCCCCCAGACAGTTATGCAATGAGAGCTCTATTATCATAACCAAAATAGAAGAGGACATCAAATGGAAAAATGTCCAATATGCATAATGAAAATCACTTGGAGCAAGAAAATCACTCATTAGTTAATGGGGAGGAGAACAAATATTTAAAGGCTAAATTTGGATGGATGGAGTAATTAAATACTTAAAATCATGCCCAATTCAGTTGTTAAAACAACCTTCAAATTCATATAATCGCGACTTAGGATGTGCCTTCCATCAGTTCCAAACTTCATGTCAGATATAAATGCGATTATTTCACTGAAAAAAGATTTCGAGCCACGGGAATCCCCATCGTGTAATCTGTAAAAGCAGTTTGAAATTATAGGCTCACAACAAAGCACAATAGTGAGGAATAGAAATAAGAAAAGGGAAAAAAAGGACAGATGCAAAACCAAAAATGAGATAAAAAGTCATAAACACGACTGAATGAACAAAAAAACCATCAAAAGCTCACATCCTTGCACTGTGATCACATAAAGCAGACTGCCGCATATCTACTAGCCGAATAAATCCCCTTGAACTGCTGAACGCCAGCAGATTACAGTGACGTGGATGAAATTCAGCTGATGTTATTACCTCTGAGAAAAAAATAGAGAATAGCCATCACGCAAAGATAGAAATTAAGAAATACAATGGGGAGTTGCACCCAAATATAAAGCACTTTCAAAAGTCTCATCAATTTGTAGCTTTGAAGTGTGATAGATGACCAATAATTAACCACATCGGCCCTGTTGCATGATGGTAAACGTAACCCCTTCCTTTTTTCCCTATCTGAAGGGGACAAAAGAACACATACACAAAACAATTCTTCCAGGGGTTGCGCAAGGTATTCCTGACCTATTTTCTAATCTAAAACAGTCCATACAGTGCATGCCATTACCACAGGTTTCCCTCACAAAATATAAAAGTTAGAGCCAAGGTGATATTAAATACGGTCCTTTAAATTCCCAAAGTAGTTGATGTCCTGAGCATACATCCTAGTAAATGGGTTGAAAACAAATCATTTTGTTTTTTCCAATGAGGAGATACAAGGGCCTGATGGTCAACAGATGATGCACAAATTACCTGTAAGATCATCCATGTTAGTTGGCTTCATGTCTACTATATTGAAACACTGACCACTGACCTCGAGATTCCACAAGTTTATCCTAAGGTCATCTGAGGAAATAAATGTCTCACCATCACTGCAGAAGGATAAAAAGCATCAGATCATGTTAGAAACTGTGGCACGGTTATTCCTAATTGAACAAATTTGTGTCCTTGTAACATCAAACCTTCAGACATAATAACATGGATTGACTTGGACACAAACACGTATCAACAGCCACGGGAGAGGGAAATAAACTTTGAAAAGCTAGCTCATTCAAAATCCTTTTTCATATTGTAAGCAATGGACGGAAGGAAAAAAAAACAGAGATAAATGAAAATACCATCCAAAGAAAACGCAACTTTACCTATTATTTGAGATTGAATTTATATTAAAATCATGGGCATGACCATACACCTTTCGACATCTCGCAGGAGCACCATCTCCAATGTTTGCTACCTAATAGCATGGCAAACTGGAAATTATATTGGTACTAAAACCTGTAAAATTGAGATAGATTACTAGAAGTAAACCATCACATAATTGTTTCAATGATAGACAAATTTCTACCTTAGCATGCCCGTCATGCGACGGCAAAACACTGTTATCCATTTTCTCCGTCCATTCTAAACAAAAACCATTACCCAAAGGAGGTTTATGCTGCCCACCAACAAAACTCCTTTCAGCCAAAAGCATATTTTCTGGACATACAACCGGATTAAAGTCCATTTCTTTGACTTTCTTCACTTTATGTTCCTTAACCTGGGTTCCAAAACCACATAAACAGTACTTTAGCACAACTATACTAAAGGACTAGCAGAAAATAGACCTCCAGGGAATACCAGCCGTCCATTCAGGATTAAAGGACTTAACTTCTCCTAGAGGACTAACAGTAAATAGACCTCCATGGAATAACTCCTGTCTCTTCAGGATTAAAGGTACTTAAATTTTCCTGTCAGTATCTAGCTTAGCCACCATATATCCCCGTAACAGTCGGCCATTTTCCCCACAATGGGTGACTTTTTTTCCACTTGTACATAGAATATTCAAATAAGTAATCAAACCAATAGGTTATAAAGCGATTGCATGTTTGATATTAGTTTCAAGGAAGCAATAAATTAAAAAAATAGGGCCTCTCGTTGTAGTTTTTTAGCATTCTATAAACGATGCTCCCACTACAATTATTGGCACTTATAGTTACACTAAAGCCTTTCATGTGATGTTCACTTTCTTCGCACAAGTAGAATTATACAATGTACATCTTAATTGACCTTGGTATTAAGCAGACGCATGCCTTCCAAAATATATAACTCATTTTGATTTTCCCTCACTTCCATGCAACTTATCAGCTTTCAAGGAGAGTAAGTAGATCCAGATCAACTCGGAATAAACTACAGAAGTTGATTTTCTAGTAGAAAAGAAGAAACTAATTGATGCAGGACGAGAAAACAAACGGATAGAACGTCAGAAATCCACACCTAAAGAATCTAGAAGTCCACATCTTGGGGTACGTAAATGCATCCACAACACTGCTAAAAGAAAATCAATTCTATTGTAAACTAAATTGCAAGATCATCTGTAGAGTCCCTGAAATAGCTCTTTCAAATGATGTCTAGAAATAAAGATAAGACATCTCAACATCATTAATTAAAGAATAAATCCGAAAATAACAACTAAATCTACTAACTAATATCCTAATATGAAGAGCAATTGCGCAGATAAAATACCCTCGAGGATCAAATAGGAATAATCCATTTTTTCCTTATCATTAATGGAAAATATATCTCTCGTTTACATATATGTATATTTATAGTTTTGCAGTGCCAAAACAATAACAAAAATGAACATAATGAAAATTAGTTAGCTGTTACAGAAGTAGTAAAATATGTTGAATTTTTTTTAACGAAATTACTACTGTTACAATTAGTATTTTGTTAAACTAGAAGTGAAAATCCGAATATGAAATTCGGTATGAAAGCTTATCTAATACCAAAACAGACAGCAAGCTTACAAGGTTAAAGGAACTATATCACAATCCATCCTGTAACAATTCTTGGCCAGGAAGAATAGTTGGTCGAAAAGAAATCTAAAGTAAAGATCATATTCCTCATAACTACATTTCTTCGGTCTAAGAATCTCATACCTTCCACAGTTTTATCGTCTTGTCATTTGTTGACAGAATAAACAGTGATCCGTTAGGCGTTACACACCATTTCAGTTTGTTGATCTTCTCCTCAATCTCTAAGCTCTTAAGATAATCAAACTACATGAAAGGTAAAATGTCAGGATGTAAAGTGTCCATAGAGAACCAAACATATGCAATGTTTCGATGGAAACTGCAAATTTCAAATTTCTAGAAGAGGCATGGTAATATCTAGATCATACCTCAGGCTCATGACTCTGAAATTCGGTTTTGTATTGGAATTGTGGATGCTGGGTGCCCATAAAATCATGCTGTTCCAACTCATTTTGATGCTCGCGTAAAACCTAAGAGCCAATTTTTATTGTCTGTTAGGAAAAAAAAAAAGGCCATGGTTCCAATATGTCCAATAAATCAACTGAACTTCCAGAGATAACAAGAAAGAAAATACACACTGAATCTAAAACTGTTGCACTGTATGATCTAGATCGAAAATTTAGAAATACTGCCAGTAGATGGATGCATCATGCTCACATCTTTATTGTCCTTCCTTTCAAAAATAACAACACGGCCACCTCGATCTCCAACGGCAAGATAATCACCACTCTTCTCAAATTCAATTGCTGATATTGTATCAACTAGAAGAAAAGGCTGTTTAAATAATAATGACATAATGCCAAAGAAGCAAAATAAATGCATACCAAAATTAGTAGAAAATTCCAAGGAATTGAGTAAAATCATTCTATTGCGTAATGATATCAGTTCTCATTTTCTGCTAATTTATTCTATGCTTCCTGCTACGATATTTCAGATGGAACAGGGAATGTGGCTGTGTTAGCAGACAGCAAATCTCAGCTAAGCAGTACCAATAACAGACTTCATTTTTTTTTTCCCGTTTCTTTTGTCTTCTTGGTTTCTTGTTCTTATGACACTGTGTAAATAGCAATATACAAATTAGAAACTGCAAATAGAAAGGGAATGTAGGGGAGGGGAGGCGAGAGAAAGTTTGGTGGTTGTGCAATAGAAGTGATCCTCACCAAGAGTGTTGAGTACAATCTCAGCCAGAAACTCTGAGTTGATTTTTAACGCAAGAAAAGTTGGATCAAGAAGTGAATTGTGAATATCCATGCAGTAGCAGAAACAACAAGAGTACTTCTAGGAAGACTGCGAACCGCAATTACTACTATATTAGATAATCATCTTTATCTCACCAGGTACAGTTAGACAAAGGGTATTGGCAGACCGCACAAAAGTTCTCAATTATCATATATGCTAACATTTAAGAAATGAAATGAGATAACAATTATATAGCTACTAGCCTACAAGTATGAGCAACAATTATCGAGCTATGTTCGAGGAACTCGTGAAATTAGAAAACTTATAATTGCTTTCAAGCTTGAAATGTTTGCATCACGAGCTCACATTGAACAAGCTTTCAGCAAGACTCATGCTCGAGTAGCTTGGTTCGTTTTACAACCAAAAATTCTAGATTAGGTGAAATCCTTACAAGAAAGTATATCTAATTAGAGGTAGACGGTCGTGACATCAATATCATAGGTCAACAGTTGGTTCAGTGGAAAAAGAGAGGTTACTAAGGGGCTTCCCCCAAGGTCACGAGGTCGAATTCCACCGGAACCAATCACTAGTCACTAGAAGCCACTGGAGTTTTGCCCAATCTTTAACTACAGGGCCCCGAGGACTTGTCAACATTTGGTTGGGGGTAATTCCATAGCCGTCTGGATACCTTGGCTATCAAAAAAAAAAACAGTAGATGATAAATAACTGGGAATACTGACAGAAAGTTCTTTCATATGTTTACGATTTCCCTCATCTAGACTGATAAGACCACAAATAAGATAAGGACAGTTAGGATTCTGGAATCTAGATAAAGGTTCTAAATGGCTTTACTCTTTCTTTCTTATTTTCCTCTCTCTATCTTTCTAAGCAACCTAATGAAAGGTAAGTTGGCAACAGATGAAGCTGTAATTTTACCCGAGCAGAATTGAGTGGCTCCTGGTGCAAGAACAGTAATCATATACATCTTACATCTCAAGAAAAAAATTCACACGAGTAGTCCATTTCACCGCAAGTGAAGCTGATCCGGCCTCATGACCTTGCGAACACACAATTGCAGTCTGAAAAACAGTGATTGTGGAAATGGATAACCACATTTCATGTGAATTAAGCCTCGGTTTGGGTAGAGGCACATTCCAAAAGAAGCAATTTAATGTACAATTCCAGAAACACTATAAGAGGTTTAGCTGAAGGGGATGTATTAGAGGTAGAAGATATGCATATAGCAAGGAACTTGGTATAGTTAAAATTCTTACTATGAATTTCGATATTATGATAAAGCTCCCAAACTCAAAATCGAAACCATACGTGCACTATCAAACTTAAACTTGAGCTATTCTGACTGAATAATAAAGTCAAATCTCTTCATCTGAAGTCCCGAACGGAGCCTAAAGTTTGATTAAAATAGTCAAAAGCTGTTCATAATTCATCGTTCGATCCTATTATAAGTAGGTTCGAACCACGAAAATACAAGTCATTAATCGTTCCTTCAACAAAAGCACATGCACGAGCGTAACAGAGAGCGCGCGCATGTGTGTCTGTGCGTGCGTGTGTGTGTGTGTGTGTGTGAGAGAGAGAGAGAGAGAGAGAGAGAATAGCTACTCTAACCATCTTGAACTTTCTCTCCGGGACTCCGTTCGCCGAAAACCTGAGAAAACTTCCACTCCAAAACGGAAGGAGAAGACGACTCCGTGGTGAAAGTCATGGCCCCTTCGGATTCTGACAACAAAATCACGGCGTTCGAGTGATCTCGCTGGTGATCAGGTCGCCGTTAAAGCGTCAGCTCGCAATTTGTGCATGAAGCCAAACAAGATTCTAGTAAGATTCCGATTCAGATTCTTCGGAGCATTCTCTTATCCACTCGATTTTCCCCGAAAATGTTTCTCAGGTCGCGCCACGATATGCAGAATGTCAGACCAGAAAAAAAAATAGAAAAGAAAAGAAAAAGGACAAGCTATTTTTGGCCTTCTTTCAGGAGTAATTATTATTCAGTGGAGTGTGACTAGAGCATCGTCATTACACCACAGATTTAACAGAAATGCTACACACACCTATTTTACACACTCTTTTAACACACCATCCAAAACGACGTCGTTTTGGATGGGGACCAAAATAAAAAAACAAAATTCATTATATTTCAAAACAGAAAACAGTCGTCTTTCCCATTTTACACACCAAACCAGTCGCCCCCCCCCCCCCCGCGCGCGCGCGTCCCACCCCCACCTCCACCTCCACAACCGACGCCCACCATTCCCGCGTAACCCCCATTCCCAGTCGTCTTCCCCATTCCCACCCCCCCAAACCAGTCGACTCCATCTCACCTCATCCTCAACTTCTACCATTGAGCACCATCACCGGCGACCACCACCCCTCCAGCCCTCCACCGCGGACAAGACCCTTCCACCAAGGTCTCTTCCTCTCTCTCTTCTCTCTCTGTATCTGCTCTAAACATTATATTTCGAAACCTAATTGAAAAATTAAGATTCAAAATTTGGGTGTAAAAAAGTAATGTATTTTGTTTCCTCTTCAAATCGATTATGTTCAGCTCCTCTTAGAACCGTAACAAAAAAACTTGTAGTTATTTAAAAATTTTAATTTAAAAAAAA
>JABCMJ010011626.1:0-13523 GCA_014822125.1 Arbutus unedo | reverse complement strand
AAACATTGTTTACCCCATGGAGAAATTGAGTAGAACAGAGTACTTTTCTTGACACTGTAATTTAACTGGGGGTCTATGGTTGACCGACATTACACACCATCATTTAGCTATTGCAATGCTTTTCCTAATAGCGGGTCACGTGTATAGAACCAACTGGGGCATTGGTCATGGCCTAAAAGATATTATAGAAGCTCATAAAGGTCCATTTACAGGCCAGGGCCATAAAGGCCTACAAGGGAGATCCATAGCATTGCCTTGGTATCATGTTCATACAAAGTTAATTTTGAAAGTAGAACTGTTCGTTTGCTTTTTTTCCAGTGCCTCTTTGCTATGCTTCAAACGTTGGTGCTGCTTTGCTTGTCATTGCATGTCTCTCCCAGGCCTTATTTGTCCTTGCCCTCTGGTGAAAACTATGTTTCTTCCTGTAACCTTAAGGCAAGGGGTTGGAAAGTTCTCTTGGCATGGTAAAGTCACCAATAGAAAATGTATGTCGTGCTCTCTGGGCACGTTCACAATATGATATAGCTTTCTGGGCTCTGACAAGTATGGTTGTAGTGTGACTTTTTTGTTTATTATGGACCATTTTTGGATCAGTTTTAAGTTACTGGAAGAAATCAATACATCAAGAAACTAACCTTCTCGAGTCTAGGATGAATCCAGAACCAACATGAAAGTTTGCAAAGAGTCGATAAGTTCTGTTTCTTGACCCTTCTTGCTTTAATGAATCAATATCAGAAAGTATTTTGATTGTTTGATTACTCCAGATTTATGGTTAACCAGTGTTTGTATTCATTTTCTTATGTTCTCTATGCATCACTTGACAGGCCAAATTTTTGTATGGGAGCAAGTTTACTGCAGAAGAATTGCAAGATATTAAGCTTATGATACAGAGCAATGTATACAAATATCTCAGCATACTGCTTGATGGACGGGAGCGCTTTGAAGATGAGGCCATGTCAAAGTTGAAAGAACTAGGTTTCCATGACCAAACTACTGAAGCAGGTAGAATAGGTAAAGTTCCTACAACAAATTCTTCCTCAGTTTGAAGTGGTCAATTCTACTTTTTTCCAATTTCCACCAAGTATACTCCTTCCTCCCACAAGGTAGAATTTGTCACTTGTATCATTCCTTGCAGCAGCCTAATCTGCATTGTTCCCCTTCCTCATAAATATGTGGTAGCAAGGTTGCATATTGATGCTAAAAGCACCAATGTAGTCACCGTAGTGATGGGGAACATATATCATTCGGCTAAAGAAAAGAAGATGACCACTGTAGGTTTTCCTGGCTCAGTGCATGTCTACAAAGTTGACCATTCTGGTAAACTTCGGAAGTCCCTTGAAATTCCATGTGTCTTTGGACGTACAAAGGAATACAAAAGTTATTGGTTGGTAAACAGTCCGGGTGGAATTTTTTTTATCGTTCTCTCTTCTTCTTTCTTAGTAACGAGTAACCCCTCCTAGGCCTTGCCAATTGGACCCACCCTTGCAATATAAACCCGGATACATGCAACCCCCACTAGCTGCAGGTACTGGATTGTCAAAGCGTTGCCAGTAGGGGTTGAACACACAAGACCTCTGGGTTTACAGTCGCCGGTGGGTCTTAATGACAATATTAAACGGTGGGCGTGGGCTACCCTGGTGGGTTAAGGTTCATTTCTCAGTTATTTTTGAAAATAGGTTTCAATTGGATCCTATAGTGACAGGTTGTTAAAGATTTTTTGGAAGGAGAAACCTATTTGGATGCCAACAATGCCTTAAGATCTTCATGGGCATCCTATGTTGCACGGCTAGGGAGGAAATATCAAATTGGAAAAAGCATTGGAAACCATTTCAAGTATTTTTCATTTGTTTCTTATGTTTTGTGTCAAGGAACCAGAAATGGTCATGTGTCATAATATGTTGAAGTTTCTAGTTCTTTAAGGGTCCAGTTATAGATGTCAATACTTCCTTCCAAATTCCTTAAGAAGTGATTGCGTCTAGTTGAATTTTATCATTTCCGGGATCTAGAACTGGTTTTCGTAGCCAGCCTAAAGGCGTCTACCAAAGGCTGCACGTCAAAACAAAAGTTATCTTCCTATTAGTTGATGAAATTCTAGTTAGTTTGTAAAATACAGTTACTTTACTATTTTTTGAGGTTAACTAGAAATTGACTTTTCCTAGAATAGAAACACTGGTTTGCTTTACTCTCTCTCTCCCACGATTCCATCTTATATAATCCAAGATGTGGTAAGTAGCTTTTGTATCAGTAGTAATTTGTTCATTCATTGAGGAGACTGTTCTATATGTAATTTGGAGATAAAGGCTTCTGTATTTGTTTCCTTCAAAGTTTGTTCTTGGATGAACACGATTTACTCTTGTTGATAAGTCCTTATGAGAAGTGCATGATGGTAAATAGAATTACTGGCTGCAGTTCTGCTAATTGTACTCATTCCTGTCACAGGTGGACAGGTTGATTCAAATGAGAATACTCAACGCATCTACGCCATCAACCCTAGATTGAAGCATTTCTCTGACTGGCTCCTTGACATTATAGCCACTGGAGATTTGGATGCATTCTTCCCCGCGGCAACACGCGAGTATGCTCCACTAGTTGAAGAGGTATGGAGGGATCCTGCTATACAGGAAACATATAGGAGAAAAGATGAGCTTCATTTTCTTCCTGATGTTGCAGAGTACTTCTTAAGCCGGGTATGCTGTTTCTTTAAGTGGAACATTTTCTTCCAAGCATAATATTTTCTTTGATTTGGAACATACAGGAGAAAAGATGAGCTTTGCTTCCTTGCTTTCTCCTTTTTGGATTTTTGTTTTGTTGTTTTTTTATCACAAAAACTAATAACCTTTCAAGTAACTAATGCCATGGAACATGTTCTTTCCAAAGTAGTACATTTATCTACTCTTATTTCTTTGTGCTTCTTCCAGGCTAAAATCTGGATTGATTGCTACAAGTAGTTCTTTTATGAAGAAAAACCTTGACGGAATGAGGGGATATTATTCATTAAACAAAAAAAGAGCAAAAGGAGCATATTTTACCTTTACGAATATAAACAAAATTTCACTAGTAACATGCATTTCCTAAGCGTATAAGTGACCATGGAGGAAAAAATCCTTTCATACACCAAGTTAAGAGGGACTGAACCATGAAGGCTTCAGTAGTAGTTTTTTAGATTTAACATTTTTGGGAATCCAAGTGGCCCCCTTGGATAATTGTGATTGTTGCGTGGATATGACTCTTGCCCAGGATGTTTCTAAACTTCCTAGATTCAGCTTGACCTTGTCTCAGGCAATGTCTAGTTCCTGCAGAAGATCAACTTAAACACAAACTCTAGCCAAGCGACATAGTGACTGTAGCAGAATCTAATTTTAATGATTTTCCTACAGTTCGAGCAATGGCAAAGATACATGCTTTAGAGTAAAAATGAATCATCAGATAGGAAGAGAGATCCAAATCAGGGCTGTTGCTGTTTCTGTATTTACTCGAAATTTAGGAGACCAATTGAGAATCCTCGTAGGATATTTGTTGATGAACCATAACCAAAGGCGATGGATATCCTCCTTGTCCTTGAGACAAATTAGAAGATGCTTTTGATCTAGCAATCCCAAATGAAATGCTTCCTTTAATCCAAAAGAGTTGAAATACCCTTATATCTACCTTTGATGTCCACCATGAGAAAATTTTCCAATCAAAGCATATCCTGAAAAGGTTCCAGTAATACTTCAAGTTGGTCATTATGGAAAGAAAACCTGCTAGCTTGCCATTGATTTTGCAAGATAAACCTTCTGGCTTGCTAGCGCCTCCAAGACTATTAGCAAATGACTTTGCAAGATGTGAGTGTCTAGAGGGCGAATCGGGCAGTTCAGGGGTTGAGGTCACAGGCACGGGTGGTAGCTGTGGTGAAGCTATTGTCATTGTTGGGGAGACAGGACGGGGAAGGGGATGGGATAGGGAGATACTCGTTCGACTAGGGGTGAATGTGGAGGATCTGTTGTGGAGGAGGCAGGTTGGAGAGGGGAAGAAGTCCGGTCTGTGAGGAGGCAAAAACAGCCAAGAGGAGATTCTTCCTCAAGGAGCAGATCTGCAGCTTTGAGATGAGGGGAGTTGATTTGGTAGATGGCTAGGAGTTTGCCGGACAGATTCAAAACAAGAGAAATTGGTTTTTGTACCTGGCCAAAGAGTCGCCAGCGATGCTAAAGACTCGCTGTGATATTCACGGTTTAAAAATGAAAAGCTGTGAGAGTGAGTCTATTTACAAATTTTTGTTGGTTAATTGACTACTTGTATATCATACTACCCAAATCTTGACCCCTGGGTTTGACTTTGACACAGATGTAGCCTGGAGCCTTTGGTCTAGGGTTTGACTCCCACCAGCTTGCTATCAATTTCTGTGTCGGGCCAGTCCATACAGAACTTTGTTCCAGTTTTAGTTGGGTCCCCTGCTAGTAGACGGTTGGATTGGGGCCCCGCCCCCTGGATTAGTCCATCTTTTGGGTCGGATTTCTAGTTTAAAGAAAGTAGTACAGCTAATCTTTCATGATCCATGTACTGATCAAGCTGAAAACCTCTTAAAACTAGAGCCATTAGATCATGTTCCAACTATTTGATCTATCTAAACATACCCCTGTAGAGCGCATCTTAGAGTATGAGCTAGATGTTCTCTTGGCACGATTCAATTATGAGGTGTTGTCACATAAGGTAAAATCTCATTTCTAGATCAAAACTTACTAGATTAGTCGGTCACTTAATCTTGGGACACAATATAGGATTTTCCATTCCATGAGTTTTTTTCCTTGTTTCATTGGATTTTGCCTTACCTTTCAACATGTTTTATAAAAATGGAAAAACTTCGGCCCTGTGGAGGAAAGGGAACTTCAACTTGTCCGTTGAAGAAGGTGAAGGTTGGGGGAGAGTCTAGGCCAACTCACTGCGTATTGCCATGGTTGAAGCTTAGATTCCCTTCAACAAGTTATCGCCTGTTTCAAGATTGCCCAAGGCTTCGGCAACATCCAAGAAAAGATCAAGGCCATCCAAAATAATTCAACTTAACTGTCTGCGCTCTAAATCCGTAGCTGATAATCAAAGCGATTGCCTGCCCAGCTCTATTGAAATGACTAAACCATGCTTGCTGCAAAACTGGAAGATTATCTTGAGCTGTGGGGTGCTGTGATGCACGGGTATTATGAAAATGTTGTCGTACAAGTACGTGGTGGTGGTATGGGTACGGCTGCGGTATGGGAAAATGCATACCAGGTATGAGAAAAACAAATTGGGTAAGTTTTTGATATCTGGGTACAGATTCGGTACGGGATGGGTACTTCTGTGGGTTTTTTTATTTTTTTTTGGTCCTATGTTCGAGATGCTTAATATGAACAATAACACCCTTTTTTTCTTTCCAATTTTAAGTTCTTATTTTGTTGTTTGTCCACACTGTACATTCTTTTTTGCAAAAGAACCATTTTTAAGGACCCACAAAAAAAAAAAAGATTTATGGGAAGTTTAATAAGTAAAGGTGGACGTCCATAATGAAGAAGCCCATGTTTCCTCTTTGGAGTTACGTTAGAAGAATTAAAAAAATGAAAAGATGGTTAATTTCAAACAAAATATAAGAGAGGAATTCTTCAAACTATAGGATTCAAAAAACTGCTCCAGTATAAAAATAAGGGGCATTTGCTTCAAATTTTTGGAGAATAGATCAAACCGTGCTTAAGAGGGTAGATAAATGCTAGAGGATTGACGGTACCTAGATCAAGATGAAGTATCTTGGATTTGTCACTAATTGTTTTCTGATGTGTTGTTATATTTAAATCACTAACCGTGCCAGCAACGTATCGTACTTGTATGCCATACTTGTACTGGTGCTTCATAAATGGAGGGTTATGCAAAAGCAGTTAAACTGATAAAAACTTGTTAATAGTACGGAAAGACAGTCGAACGGTGGAATGGTAAAGCTTGCCATTCTCGTGTCAACTTAGGCTTGAGCTTTAACAGCTACTTCATGTGAACAGAATCAGAGGTTTGGTCTGCACCTAGTCTATACTTTCTTGCACCTATCTTCATAGCTTACTGATATCTAAATAATATCCCATCTCTGCAACTACATATATTACATGGCATCTACATGGTTATATCGTGAAGTAATGGCAGGTAAAAACTTGGTTGAAGTTATAATTCGTTTTTGGTTTCCCTCTCCTCCATGTAATCTGTTGCCTACAAGCTATACTCACTCGTGGATTACTTAGTCATGACCTGTATGGTTAGGCTGTTGAAGTGTCAAGTAATGAGTATGAGCCTTCAGAGCGAGACATACTATATGCGGAAGGGGTCACCCAAGGGAGTGGTTTGGCTTTCATGGAGTTCTCCCTAGATGATCGCAGCCCAATGTCTGAAACCTACACAGACAATCTAGAAGCTCCACCCCCACCTCTAACCAGGTATTGTTTCCCCTTGTTCTACTGTGTTACTCACATTAGATGCCCTGCAAAGCTCCTTTTAGTGCTGAAAAACATTTGCAAGTCTGATGCAAAGGTGTATGCCCGTAACCTTCATGTCCATTGATAGATTTTGTTTGCATGAATATCACCTACCAAAGCAGGTTGGATCATTACTGTGGAGGTTGATAGAAAGCAGACGGGCCTTTTTGACCGTTGAAATAATTTCTTTGAAACGTTTGTTCAGTTAGGAATGAAGCCACCTTTGTCTGTACACTTTTACTGTGTGCAGTGCATCTTTCTGGTTTCCAAATTCTCTGGGGAATATACACCCCCCCACATATACCCACATCTTATGTAGTTGCAGAATTGGCCATTTAATTTGTTCCAGATAGGAGGCATAACTTTTCCAATGTGCATTGAAATGCTTCTTGTAAATGGTGACTGGAGTCTGAACAATGCCTAGTGATGATAGTGAGGATTGTGGTAGAAAATGTTTTTTCTATACAAATAACTGTGAAGCTTATACTTCTTTTGCAGTCAACGATTCAGCAGAACTTTCATCTGTATAGATGTATATTTGTGTATATTTATTTATTATATTCATGCAAGGTTGAGTTGAAGAGAAAATCTCTGTAACCCGAGTAAAATCTAATAGATTAAGAGAATTGTGTAAGCGAAAGATCAAGCAACTTATTTCTTGGTAGTAATTGTCTCTGCAGTAACTGGTATCTGATAGAAACACAAAGACATCTGCATTAGTTAATGAGGTTGTGGTTAATCCAATAAATCCATGCTTATATATCTGCACAGTCCCGCCCTAACGCGGAAGGGGGAAAGAGAGAAAAGAGCTATATATAGCATAATAGCATTTTGTCTTAGCGTGATGGTGCCTTTTGTCTAGCCATGTAAACATTGCTAAACTAAGATGCATATTTTGTCTCATAGATACCAACTTATTAGAGTAAACGCCAAGGGAATGAATGAGGGATGCAAATGGGTGGAAATGTTTGAAGATGTCCGTGTAGTAGTCTTTTGTGTCGGGTTAAACGACTATGATCAGCTGTCGCTCGCCCCAGAAAACAGTAGCAGCGGGGCGCTCCTCCGAAACAAGATGATGCAAAGCAAGGAGCTATTTGAAGGAATGGTGGGCCATCCCTGCTTCAAGAACACCCCTTTTGTATTGATCCTAAACAAGTACGATCTTTTCGAGGAGAAGGTCAATCGTGTGCCCCTAAGCAAGTGCGAGTGGTTCACGGATTTCAGTCCGGTGCAACCACTCTACAGTCACCAGTCTTTGGCTCACCAGGCTTATTACTATGTGGCTGTGAAGTTTAAAGACCTCTATGCTTCTCTCACCGGTCAAAAGCTGTTTGTGTGGCAAGCTAGGGCAAGGGACCGGGTGACTGTTGATGAAGCGTTTAAGTATACAAGGGAGGTTTTAAAGTGGGATGACGAGAAGGAAGAGCATTACTACGGTATGGCAGAGGATTCATTTTACAGTACTACTGATATGAGCTCCTCGCCATTTGTCCGCCAAGAGTGAAGTGATTTTTCCATGTAGATAGAGAAGGAAAAGGGAATGTCAAATTTGAATAACTGTAATTGTTTGAATTTTTTTTTCAGTTGAAATTTGAGGTCTTGGCTGTGATGTTTTCATGTTTAATCATTTTTTCCATAGTAGGGTTACTCATTCATGTGTATAAGCTTGCGTTATAGTGAATTCGTGCAGAACGGTACAAATCCCAAGCATTGCATTCAAGGTGTAACAATTTTTCTGTGGTTTAATTATGGAAACATATAACAGCTTCTTCTATCACCATGTATGGCGCTATTGTTTTCAGCATGATGTTTCCAAATTGGCTTTAAGAGGAAATCGTGTTCTGCTATTTTCCCTTTCTAAGTTGAATATGTTGCTCTGGTTGGTTGTTTTGGGCTTGTGATTCTGGGTGGCAGGGGAGTTTGGAAATGTTTAATTAATTTACTTGATTCAAATTGTAATTTATTCATCTATTTTCACAAAATCTAGTACTTTATACATTTACACATGCGTGAATTCATTTTGTTATAATACGAATTTCTTATTTTTTAATTAAATTTTGATAATTTGAACCGTCCAACGTGTTTAAAATATGTTTTAATAGTACTTGCGAAAAATTGATTCAAAAAAATATTGAAAACAACTTGATCCAAACATGTGGGGGCAGGATTTTGGATTCTTTAACAGCTATTATCCGACTAGAAACTAAATAGAAGTCTAAGTTGAACAATTGAGATAGTTTGAGTTGATGGAGTATAAGGTTTTGTAGTTGAGTGAATAATTAAAAGACGTTATATAGTTCAGGAGGTAATTTGTAGTTAAGCCTTTGACAAATCAATCTACCAGAAGCATTTCATGATACGCCTCTCTCTCTCGAAATGGAGAACAAGAAGGAAGCAGAGCTCCTTGCACCACCACCTTCGTCACCACCACCTCTAAACCCTAATGATGTCAAACAAGAACTATCAACAGTACCACCATCACAGCTCCAACGCCGGCGGCAACCACCACCAAAGCGCTTCATCAAGAACCAAATCCCGGCCTCCATCGCCGACAACGCCGCTCTCAACGCCGCCATCTCCCTCCTACCGTCCAACTACAGCTTCGAGGTCCACAAGTGTGTCTTCCGCGTGCTCTCCTCTGGCGCCAAGTGCGTCGCCCTCCAATTTCCCGAGGGTCTCCTTATGTACTCCTTAATACTCTCAGACATCTTCACCGCCTTCGCCGCCGTCGAAAACTGCTTTATCCTCGGTGACGTCACATACGGCGCGTGCTGCGTCGACGACCTTTCCGCCGCCGCCCTCGGCGCCGAGCTCCTCATCCACTACGGCCACAGTTGCCTAGTCCCCATCGATTCCACATCCATCCCCTGCCTCTACGTCTTCGTCGATATCAAAATCGACATAAACCGTCTCGTAGACACGGTCAAGGTAAATTTCAGCACTCTAATCACCAAACAGTTAGTTATTGCAGGAACGATTCAGTTTGGAACAGCGATTAGGGCTGCGAAACCTGAGCTAGAAAACCTAGGGTTTAGGGTTTTGGTGCCACAGTCAAAGCCGTTGTCTGCTGGAGAAGTTCTTGGCTGTACGGCTCCGACTATCTCAAAGAAGAGTTGTGGTGGTTGTGATGATAATGATGAGAACGTGGTAATCTTCGTGGCTGATGGGAGGTTCCATTTGGAGGCATTCATGATTGCAAACCCTAGGATGAAGGCTTTTCGGTATGACCCTTATATGGGTAAATTGTTCTTGGAGGAGTATGATCACAAGGGGATGAAGGAATCGAGGAGGAAAGCAATTGTGAAGGCAAGGGAGGCGAAGAGTTGGGGGATTGTGTTGGGGACTTTGGGGAGGCAAGGTAATCCGAGAATTCTCGATCACTTAGAGAAGAAGATGAGGGACAAGGGTTTGGATTGGACTGTTGTTTTGATCTCGGAACTTTCTCCATTCAGGATCAGCTTGTTTGGGGAATCGGTGGATGCTTGGATTCAGATTGCTTGTCCGAGGCTTTCGATTGACTGGGGTGATGCTTTTGTGAAGCCCCTTTTGAATCCATTTGAGGCGGAGATTGCTCTTGGTGATTTACCGGGTTGGTGGGAGAGGAAGAAGGCGGTTGAGAATTTGAATTCTCATTGCAAGGATGGTTTGGATTGTTCGCGGAATGAGTCTTGTTGCGCGTGCAACGAGGGGGATGGCAAAGGTAATGGAGAGGGTACTGTGGATTATCCAATGGACTATTATGCTCAAGATGGAGGGGAATGGAATTCTTCTTACTCAAAGAAGCAGCCTCATCCTATGCGAAGAAATCTAATATCTTGTAATGGTAGTGCGGCTAGTTCTTACTGTGCTTGAAAGATCCAGTATGGGAATACTCACCATAGAGGAAATGACAGCCTACTATTGAGTGTTGAACCCTGCTTATATATTTTCAAATGGTGAGACTTTTTGTGCTCCATTGCTTATTTAATCTCCGTGTTTCATTTATACAGAAGGCTCGTGCAATTTGTAATCTTTCCATTATTCATTTGAATTTTGACTATAAAGATAGCTATTTTATCAGTTTGTAGAGGGATCAAGACACCCTTCTAGTTCTATGGTTAACATTTGTTGGATTTTTAAGATGATAGGTATTAGTTACTGAAACTACCATCAGTAGAGGAATGATACTTTCTGCGGCATCAAATATGTTGTTTCAATCTAGTACACAAGCTCAAGGGATGTGCTATTTTTTTTCCAATTACAGGGTTCTTACCTCAGACATGCAGCTTACCTATTTTTTTAAACTTCTTGAGAATAGAGTTTTGAAGAAAATTTCAACGGAGCAAGTTATGTGTAGTGGGACTGAGCTTGTAATGCTTCATATACCTTAAATACTATGAGGTCTCCTAATCTTCCTGCAAGAAGTCTAGGAACACATATGTTCCAAACACGGAGTTTTGTTTTGTGGATGGCCACAAGGGGTAGTAAGCTTAGAACTAGGCATGAACTTGGGAAATGGGAGTTGATTGACATGATCCGTGTCTCCTTTGTCACCAAGGGACGAATGAATCTGTTCCTCGCCTTTTCCTTGACTTCCCTTTCTCAGAAGAATGGCACATATCACTTCTAAATTATGCTTCTCCCTCTGTTGCTCCACTGTGTCATTTTGAGATGAGTCAAATTATTTATCCTTTTTGAAAAATCAAAGAAAAAAGCGTTTGGATTTTCAAAAACTAAGGGTCGTAAATTACTATAAGTAATTTCAAAGGTACAAAAGAGGTAATAGTACATAAAATTTAATCGCAGGAGACATGCATTAAGTTTTTCGTATGAAATCAGCAGCAGAGGGCATAAGAAATATAAAAAATAAAATTTTTCCCCGGAAAGTTAAGTTTTCCGCATGAGATTAGAGAGGACAGATGAAATACAAAAATCATGCTCATTTATTTTTCAGATATAGGTACAAGGAATAAGATATTGAATGCTGCGAGAGATCAGTAATGACGTAACGTTTCGAAACTTTAATTTAAAATAAAAAATTAAATTCTATTAAATTTTTATTTTAAAATATAGGAAAATACAATTTATTCTTATAAAAATATAAAATACCATTTTTTCCTGAGCTTCTATCCCTAATTAGGTAAACTATGGTCCCACAAAATCCTCCTCCAAGGTTGATGTTGTCATTGGCCGGGTATTTCGGATTTGCTTTTCAACATCTTCTCAATGATTTTTAACGTTTGTTCTTAAATGAATTCGAGTTCTTATTTTTTAACCAAATAAAGAGTGCTAAGCACTTGATCAGTTATTGTCATTAATTTACTACATCTGATACTTGAGTCAATATCCTTCTTCGTTTTGACCTTATATTTTTTGAACAAAAATTAATTTGAGAACATATCTTCCAAATTAAATTATTTTTCATCGAAATTTTTTCCGATCAAGATTCTCTAGCATGAATTCTTGATTGAGTTATAGAAGATGAGATGTTGATTACCGAAATCTAGGTTGAACGAATTCCGAAGATCTAGTCTACTTTGTTCATTTAGTTAAATCTTGTTTAGTCTTTGTAGCTTTAGAAATTAAATCTTTTTAAAATTGAGGTTAGCATCTGAAACGTTACAGTCGTGAATTTTCGTAGTTCATTGATTACTTTTCATTGTGGATTGATATTCTAACCTGTCACTTTACTGGTTTTCACATTCTTGAGGTGAGATAGGTGAGATTCAATTTCAAAATAAATATTAATTGGATCAGCACATCAACGACATCTCTTTTGTCAGTCGATCATAAATCTTCCTCTAACTTGGCATATTGGTCTACTCTGGTTATGAGATCGATGATTGTCTCGATCGGATAGATGGTCAGGGATTCGCGTAGATAAGCTGAACTTGAAGGTGGTGACTACGTGCTTCTCGCTGTAATCCTCCACCTCGTTGTATATAGCCCAATATTTATTCGCATAATCCTGAGCATCTTGTCTAATGAGAGCATTTAGTTCCTTTGGTCGAGCTTGGCATGCTACGAATCGAGCCAAAAACAAGTCTACCAATTGTCCCCAACTAGTTACAAATCTCGGCGGAAGTTTATTATACCAACTAAGGGCGACCTCTCCCAAACTCAGAGGAAAGATCCTACAATACAGGTCCTTGTTCCCGATGTGGAAGAACATCGCATGTAGGAACCCCTTGACGTGGTTCATTGGATCCGTCTTACTGTTGTAAATCTAAAATTTGGGCGGAATGAACTTTTTTGGCAACACCACTGCCTCTATCTTCTCCGACAGAGGTGATGATGCTAACTACTTCAATGTCGCTGTTTAGTAGCTCGATGCAGTCCCTATTACTGATTCAGCTATTCCCTCATGTCGAGAGGCCAAGTTCTGCCAACGTCGGATTACACCGCTCGAGACTTTCCTTCTTTGTTACGTCGAAGGTCTCCCCCTAATGGGGGCCTCCCTGTTCGCCCCGGTTCCGGGGCACCACGGGTATCATTTCGGTTCCCTATCGTCCTGTTACATTTCTTGCATTCAGTTCGTGCCAAATGATCCCGTTCTCGGGCCTGTTTCAGCTCTTTGATTTCTTCCCATTCTTGAAATACTTAAGGTAAGCTAGTCAATGGTACTTTGATCCCTTTTAGAATTGTTCGTTCGTGACCGGAAAGCACCACGGGCCTAGGATCCTGTTTCTTCCCTGGGCAGATCCATTGTCTCATCCCCGGACGCTTCTCGCGACATGTCTTCTTGATTCAATTCCTGCAGTGGGTCACGGTTTGAATTGCGAGGCAAGTCACGATCCAAGTTCCGCACCCCATCTCGTGTCAAGTCTCAATGTTGCCTCTTCTTTTTGACAGGGGTTGGTGGCGGAGATTTAGACCTTCCCCATTGCACCCTTTGCATTCTAGTCAATCGGTGTTGCCGTCATGAGGTGTAAATTTTTTCACAAACGGAGCCAATTGTAAGTGGGTTATTTTAAAAAATAATGAAAAATATCACCTTTCCTATGACATTAATAGATTATAGGATTTTTTTTGTCTCACGCTCTAATTCCGGTGACCAGTGGCGAACCCATATGGTGGGGG